>KN494902.1:38134-83160 GCA_000787155.1 Scartelaos histophorus | reverse complement strand
GGAGGCAGGGACAGGAGGCAGGGGCTGAAGGCAGGGGCTGGTGGAAGGGGCAGGAGGCAAAATGCTCCCCACTATGATAGGGACAGAGACAGCACTGAGAACTCCTTTACTGTTATTGGACAAACTCAAAAGTATGGCCCTGTAATGAGGGGGCAGGAGATGGTCCACCTCACTGCTAAAGACTGAAGAAAATGATCATGACATGGGAATACTACACTGCAGAAGAGTAGGCCTGCACTTGGAGGATCTAAAGGACTGTATGGGGACAAAAAACACCAGTAAAGAGCTCATTCCAGTCATAACATTTAGATATTCTTCAGACATCTGCAGCCTCTAAAAAGCAACAATTACTACTGCCCTGTCCCTGCTTTAGCAGCGACGTTAGCAATCCCCACATGAGCTAATTTATATCCCAAAAGTGTTCACTGCTTAGACTACGGACTAATGAAAGTGTGTAATGGGCTGGAACACAAGAAAAAGCTAAAGACAAAATGAAATGTCAAGAGGCTATTGGATATATGTTGTAAGGGAAAAACAGAGGATGAGGTGAAAAAATGGAAGTCAGTAAAAAGCTGGGGTCATCACTCACACAAGCAGAGCCGCTATTAGCACTGTCCGCCCCATTTGCTCTAAACAGCCGTTGAGCTATGAGTTGTTCAGCACTGTATTTGGTGTTAAATTATAGAGAAAATGTAAAATATATGGGGTGCAGTAGGGAGAAATGAGTGTGAAGAAAGACACAAAACAGTCTGCGTACCACTGGCTGTGCAGGATGTGAAGCTGTGGAAGGCAACAGGTTAGAGGCTAATTGGGTTGGGAGTAGGTCTGGGTTAAATTGAAGAGCTAAGGTCATTGAAGCTGACATTTAGTGAGAGACGAACTATGACGATTTGAGTAGTTTAAGACACTTGAAGGAATTGGGGACCTAAACAAAATAGTGCAACCACTTAAGCAGCGATTAGGAAACTGATTTGTGACTACAACAACATATTTTGATGAACCGTGTACAATCAAGAAATACAACTCTGTCTTATCAGCATGGCTATTTTTATAACCCACAATGTAATTAGATGAGAATGAGTGGGACGTATTGGCAGGTATTTTATCATCGAGCTCAAGTAGTAAGTACTGTACAACAATTCTTGTTTATCTAGTTTCACAAATCATATTCGACTAAGAAGCGCATATTTCATATACCACAAATACAAGATGGAAGGAATTACACAAGATAGAAACATCCTGGAATAGCATTCTTTTCCTATGATGACATTTGGCCTGAAGATGGACTTTTTTTCATCCCTAAACAGACAGAGGCCATTTTTACTTTGACATATAATGAATGAATCTCTTTAAGTACAGTAAAGGGGTATTTTTTTAAAAAGGACGCGCTGTGATGCTCGTTCATGCTAGCAGTGGCATTGGCAGCAACTATTGGCTAAATATTTTCCTTTTTCATATAAGCTATGGTAATTACAGGAGGGATCAAGAATTGGCGAAGGATAAAATATTTGTGTACAATTTACATGTTTTTTTTGTGTGTGCATTTATCCACCTAGTTTGTGTGTGTTTAATACGAGTGAGGGAAGAGCAAAGATTAACCATGGTGGATGATTAATACAACTTGACTTACTGACTTACTGTGAGCAATTATGGCCATGTCTTTTCTCAAGCCTGGCTTTCTCACACTCAAGCTGCAACAAATGGGGGTCTCGGAACATGTGCATACCAAACACACACGCAGATGCCACGGATCGCCACGCAGCCCACCCTCCGCTCAACCTCAAAACCACCAAGGGTTAAATATAATCAATCTTCTTTAACAATGCTGTCAGGAGAGTGTCTGAGAGCGCTGACAGACACAAACTGTTGTACGTGCACTATTGTTAGCCCAGGCCGCAAACAGTGTGAGCATATCTCTCCACATTCAATTTAGCCTATGGACATAAGCATGTTATGTGAGGTACACACTTGTATTCTCCAAAGAGCCAGTGTATTTATGGTGAGCTTTTAATGCTTCCCATGCACACCGCGACTCATAACTTAGTAACCACGCAAGAGTCATGACACTGAATATGACTGAAAGCTAACAATAACAAAAACCACAGTGTTTTGCTCATTATATGTTTAAATCAGAGTAAAATAACCACCAAATTAGACAATGATTGTAGTGTTATGATTAACTGATTTCATATGTATCTCATGGTTCAGTTGTACAAGATACCATGGTGTACCATTGTAAGTGCACAAGCAATAAACCTAAAATATTGTATTACCACTTGTTCTTACACTCACTTACTCAGTCACTGCCTAAATAAACATGTGAGTCTGTATGAAAGTGTGCCTGTATGGCTAGGTATTTATCACATTGTGGAGATTAAAATATGAATACACACTCACATCATGAGTAATTTTTGCAGGTCCCCATGACATAACTCTTTTATTATTAAATCAACAGCACTATTTAAAGTTGAAATGGATTAAAATAGGTTAAAAGTAAGGTTCAGATTAAGGTTAGGCAAGTAGTAATTATGGTTAAGGTAAGGATCAGTGCTTGTGAAACACGTGAAGCATGTATGGATGTGTGGGTATGCTTGGGTGTGTAGATCTGTACCTGTGGAGACTTGTGAGACCTCCAGCTGTACTGATGGCTGTGGAGACTGGCTAGCAGCACGTTCTCATCTGTGTCCACCTGACCGAAGCGCAGCGTCTCATGAGTGTCGTTACAGATCACATAGTGGCTGTACACAAGCTCCTCTGACTCGGGCTCACCATTCTGAAATGAGGACACAAAGGGATTATTATTAAAAATGTACAAACTGGATTTAGAGTAGCGCATATATTAAAAAACTGTCTGTTTTTATAAAGTTTTTAAAAATCCCACACATAATGCATTTTATTTGCGTGATACTATGAACGCAGCTTGTCTGGGATCTGAAGGCCAAATCCATTCACAGTTAAAGTGAAACCTCCTGGAGGCCTAATCCTTTGGCAGGCCAGCGGTTTCCTCACACCCTTCATAAAACAGCTAAATGTTAAGTCTATGCTCCGATAAACAACTTTGGACATGTCAACCCATTTCAAACGGCAACTTGCTTTTTTCAAACATTTTTTCACTGTGAAATGAGTCTCTCAGTACTGGGCATTCTTCGCAGTTAGAGTCATCAATTTATTGTGGTTTGTTAGAAGAAAACAATATGGTGGAGTGGTGGAGTCTGTCCCACCTAAAGCAATGGGTCAGTGGGCAGCAGGGATCTGCAGTCATGCAAATTGTATGAGGACTCCAGCTCATACATCAGATAGACTTTTATGCCACCACCAAAGTAGGTGTAGTTTCTTTTTGGCTAATAACAAATTCAACATTTTCTCTTTTCTGTTTTACTTCCCACATATTTCACCTCATGTTTTTGCTTTACGGAAAGACACCCATTAATTCTAATCTACAGTGAAAAAAAGTAGAAATAGTACTTCAGGAAGAAAAAAATGCAAAGGACAAAGAAAACAAGGATAAAGGTAACACTTAAGTATATGTTGTTTTTATTTAGTTATTATTTTATTATTTATTTATTCATTATTATTTACCATTATGAATAAACTATTTTAAAGAAAACTACTAGAGGTCCTGATGGTTAATAAACAACACTACATTTACATTCACTGATTATGGTCAGGTTCTCTGACTGTCCTGGTTTAATCTTGGGGCATGTTTACACAGTCCTCAGTAACAATATCATGAATAAGACATTGTAGCTGAGATATTTCATAGTAATCTAATCGTGTATACAGGGATGTGAGTATCCTGGTTTCTCAGCTTGCATGTAAACATGTAATATGATAAATAGTGCCATAACCAGGACAAGGCTCATAACCCAGAAACTCAAGTGCATGTAAACGAACTTACTGGTGCAGAAATTTGATTAGCTGCTGTACTTCACTTTTTTGTTTAAAACATCTGCTTGCTGGATGCTCTTGGAGAGATTTCAAAGAAAAGGTCTTACTTGAGGGTCTGTCTGGTTGGCACGGTAACACTGTGAAGTAAATTTTCATTGAGACCATAGCATGATATTTAGCCAATTTGTGGAAATAAATCACAGCCTATTCATTAACTGGGTCATCTGTTGACTACAAACTTTGTTATTGTAGCTCAAGTAATAATTGAGATGACTAATTTTACTTGGGCTGGACTGGCACACCCATTCACTGACTATTCACGCACACAACCTCAACTCTGTATCAAAGCCTCTCTACGCACTTTGAGTGAGGTACTGTGTAACATACTACCAAAGCAATGGTTAAAAGACTTGTAACACATTCTGTTTTAAACAGAACATAAAGACAAAAAGAAGCTTCACATATTATGATGGCAGCTTGAACATCACAAGCTTCTAATATTTATTGCTGCTCCTTTCTATTTTATTGTATTGTATTTTATGTTGTTCAATCATTTGAAATCTAAGCAATTAAAAGTATGATACCTGTGAAAATCTTGGCTCGTTGTGGCAGCCCAGATTGACAAAAGGCATAAGTCATAACTTTGTACAGCTGTATCAAAACACCAGCATACCCCAGGCGGCCCTATACTTTTAAATGGCAAAGAGTTGGTTGATGGTTGATGGTTAAAATAAGCTGGCAGTAACAGCTCTGAGTTCCATTGCCAAGCACGTTCAGGGTCCCAGGGTTGTTGACGCTATTGAAAACGGATGGGAAAGTTTACACCATTAAAAGCACACTTGCTGATAGACGTGTGGGAGAGGTACAACAGTGCACAAATACAGACAGGACAGCTGTTAGACTGGACCACTTCGAGTTTTATAGCCGAACACTATCTTTGCTTTCCCTATGAATGTGACACAGCGCTTTACAAACTTCCTGCTGCCATCTTTAGATACCAAAGTTAAGCCCGGACTCTTTGATGATATCGTCTTTCCACTTGAATTCACAAGGCAACTTGATACATATGTCAGAGGGCTTCCTTGAGTAATAATCACTGCTCTTGCATCGAGGGACTTAAAGAAGACAAATATTAGGACAAAGGCATTTAAACAGTCAACACATCTTCCTTGTTAAAGAGAAAGAGATGACAGCTTGTTCCTTAGACATAGGCCCAATACCAGGCATCAAAGTATCCATTCCCCAAATCCGCCCAGATGATATTACTTTAGTTTTTTACAAAGTCTGGGCCAGATTAGGCAGAGTGGCACATATATAAATGGTAAGGTACAGAAAAAAGTCTGGGATGTAGATTGTAAATAATGGCACCCACAATATAAGAAACATTATACCACAGAGGAAGAGAAGTGAAGCCACGGTAAGACCAATGCTGAAATATAGCGACAGCATTAGGACACATTGATTAGCCTTAATATCAACAGGATATCCCACCGTAGAGAGAAACCTATCTATAACATCTGCTGCAACTGAGAACTTCGGAAAACATGATCAACCATTAGCCAACCTTTCAGTTATAATGTCAGCCGCCTTGACAGTGTAAATTTTGCAAAATAATAGATTTTACAGTCCTATCCTGAAATATTACTTAGTTGCAAACTAATGAGAGCATCCCTGTTGTCCCATACGCATAGCTGCCTGTGAGAAAGCAGAGAGGGTAAATACTACTGGTCTTTCGTGTGGTTTCCCAACAAAGCCACTTCCCCGGGGTTAAGGGCTTGAGGGAAAGACGATTCGGAGCTGGGGTTGGGGACTCAAGATGGAGATGGAGGTATGGATGAGTGAGGTTACAGTGGTAAAGGCTGAGGTTGGAGCCAGATGGGTTGCTGGCACTGGAAAAACGTCAACCAAAAGTAGAGAGATGGTTCAGGCAAAACCAATAGGGATATGTGGATGTAATGTTGGGTAATGTTGTAGGTAACAAATATGTAGTTTGGCTTCTTATGCAACTTTGTAATGGTGAGTCATAAAAGTACCATGGTCATAATAATAATAATAATAATAATAATGGATCTTATATAGCTCTTTTCTGGACACTCACAGAGCATTACAGAGCATTACTGACTACTACTATTGAAGCCACAGCTGCCCTGGAGCAGACTGACAGAAACAAGGCTACCTGCACCATCACCCCCTTCGTCCACCACCATCACTCACGCACACACCATTTTCAGGCAATGTGGGTGAAGTGCCTTGCCTAAGGACACAACAACAGTTTTTTGTGACTGGCCCCCTAGCGTGGCACCTGATTTTCCCAGCGGTCTCCCATCCAAGTAATAACCAGGCCTTGCTTAGCTTCTGACATCTGAGGGGATCAGGCTTTAACAAGCTAGTAGTGAGACCTTTGTTTATTGTGCAATACAGTAAGAATGTAGGGGTGTGGTTGTAGTCTTTATTTGAAGGGACAATGTACAGAGACATTAAGCTTATAAAGACAGATGTACACCAGATTATCGCTAACTAACTAGTTTCCATGAGCTGTTTATTTTCAATTTATTATTACCATTAATTATTCTTCTTTGTCATTATATTTAGTGTGATGGATGAGCTACCGTGTCCAAGTAATTTCCCACGTGGAGTTTGTCTAAATCTAAGTCCAACTGGCAGAATATTAGTGACACAAACATGCTTTTTCCATGTTTCCTCCAAGTTTCTCAAATGTGCACTTTCTTCATGCATTGTTAGTGATTCTGCAACAACAAGCTTCATAGATGCACTGTCTATGTTAAACTACCACATTCAAACATTCTCACATCCACTTTGAAAATGGACTTGGTCTGGATAAGAGGTTGAGTAGATAATGATATGACAAATATAGTATTAATAGGCCTGTCATAAATACAGGAAGCAACTTGACAGTTACATTACTGTGAGCCATTAGAGCTGCACAATTTGTATTATTTCCAGGAGGTAGATTTTTCAGATACTGATCTGGCCCTTGTTACCATGACATCTATTGTGTATTATAACATACTACCACCACTATTTGAGTGCAAATTACAACCATATACCAAACGGAGCATTTTATTTCTATTTCTGCATCTGGAACCGCTCCAGCTGCTCTGCCTGCAGCGCGGTGGTATGGCCATGGCCTGGTTGTGAGGTTTCGATTGTGTGGTAGACGAGGAATCTTCTCCATGGTTCACTGCTGACCCTATAGGCCACATCACAACGGGTCTGCCTGTCAGCCTTGACACCAGGAAACACGAAAATCACTCAAACAATTACACACATTCAAGAAATATCCTTCTGTTGCGGAAGGATAGTGCCTGTTACCATTTCCAACTGGTTCTGATTATGTATTCAAGTATGTGTAAAGAGTATGAGACTGCAAGGCAAGTTTGATAATAATGGGTCTTTGATATTATTTTAAGAAAGTCTCACAAATACTCAGGACTCAACTCAAAAAAGGTGTAAATGAAAGATACAGGAGAAAAAGGAAAGGGGAAAAAATCATATTATTCATATTAGAAAAATGCAAAAAATGCATTATGCATTATAGGCTCAGTCCCCTTCTATCAGCTCATCAAAACCACGAGGCGACATGTGCTTTCTCCCACGCAACACACATTTTCTCACCATACGCAGGATATTTCCAATGAACAAAAGTATTCACTTCATCCCCCAAAAGCCAAATGAGAACGCTTTTTATTAGAGCATCCTTTTGTACTTGTCCTCCATCTACCTCTCATTCCAGAGAAAGCATGGCCATATGCACAGCACATTTGCCTACTATAATTATGGTGATTTCTTCCTTGGTTTAACCAAAGTACCGAAGGCTGGAAGTACTTTCAGGTTTTGTACCAGTTGCCAAGCTGCTTCTGTTTAAGACTAATCAAGATAATAAATCAGGCCTAATCATTTTGTAGATATGACAGATGCTCAATAAACATGTTGATGCTGTGATCAGTATTGAATCAGACTCTGTGCATGCAAGACTTTCTAAAAGCACATTTTGTACAAATATGGCAGATTTTTTCACTATACCTCATGTTGAAAGTATGCTTGGGTCTTAGGAACTGGGCAGCAATGGCATAGGAAAAGGCCAAACATATCACTCAATCAGTATAGGGGAGGCCTGTCTTAAGGCAATGACCACGTAATAACCTTATTTTTCATGCTTGAGATGTTGGGCAAAGCCATGGATACCAGCATGTCCAAAACAGTCCAGTTAAGATGTAATGTAACCTTTCAATACTAGAGCCAGCATTATTTATGGGTAAATTAACCAGCTGAAATAGGGAACATTCACTTGCTTGTGCTAAAATCTTGCCGCCAAGGGTCAAATGCATCCCATAATACCAGCACGGTTGGTTAACATCACCTGATGAGTCAATGATGCCACTGAGTGAAAACAAAGGTATTAAAATCTCAAGCTAGGATTTAATAGTGGTTTTATATAGAGTTGGTTTAATTTTATTTTCCACAGGTAAAAGACAGCAGCTGTTGGTAGAAAAAGAAAAACTGCAGGTATTATTTCTTTCACCTGGCAGGAGAGGGTGCATGCGTGTAAAAATGTATGGAGTATAGCTCACGTCTCCCAAGACCAGCAGATGAGTCAGCAGCAGCAGCAGAGGCACAGCTGAAAGAGAAGGGTGCACAATAGACACACACACACACCCACACACACACACACACACACACACGCACGCACACACACACACCACACACACACACACACACGCACGCACTTACACACACACACACTTACACACACACACACACACTTACACACACACAGAGGGGTGGGGGCCCAGGCCAGATGAAGTCTTGGCAGGTGTCAGCACTCAAGTTTTACCGTGTTTTCATGGGCATGGCTTCACACACAAATGAGCTGGCTACTAGAGGCAGTGCTGAGAGCCGGGAACTGCGAGCTGACGAGGACCATAGCATTAAGGAGAGGCCACAAACAGACAGGGTATAGGCCCCTACTCAGAGTTTACATCAACCCGAAAGGCAGTGTGTTTTATGGCTCTGGCATTGCACCAACATTTTTCTCATAAAAACCCTCCATTTTGTTGTGAATTTGTTTAGCTGATACTCCATCTGGGAAAGAAAAGACTTTTAGCACAACCTATAACTATTTATATATTTTCTTATGATTTTGTGTAGATTTATGACTCCTTTGGTTGTAATATGTTCTCCATGTGCTAGATGATCAACAGGAGGACGGTTAATTTTTTAAAGCAGTCTTAGTTGTAATAGAGCTGCAACCACCATTCCACTATGCAATTTAGTGACTGACAAGTACCAACAACTGAAATTTAATTGATGTGATCTTTATGGACATTAAAAGCCTATATGTTGTATGAGAGTTTATTTTCAGTTTGAAAGAATTACCTGTTGCCAGCTTTTCAAAGCTGTGTCCACTGTGTGAATGGCATATTGGCTGATCCTGAAAAAGACTGGGTCCACAAACACATTTGCGTCAAACATGGTGGACTGAGGACAGCATGTGGCAGTGGCCTGACCCTGAAACAAAAAGGAAATAACTATGATAAATATATATTCAGCTAAAACGTAGAAAACGAAACAAAGAAATCAATCAATTATCAATATACCAAAATACACAAAAATACATGGATACAGACAGCATACCTGTAGTAGGCAGGGCTGTAGAAGCTGAAGCTGTGTTAGATTTCTGTACTCTAAAAGCTTGCATTCCAATTGTGTGGAAAAGTTGAACTCTTGACAGTAACGGGGCCCATTGCTCCATTGACGTAAAAGGACCCGTGGCTCCCGGGCACTGGTTACCATGAACTCCTGCTCCTGAGGCAACTTCCTGTCTGGCAGGAAGGGGCAGAGTCTATGTGGGGGAACTGTAGTAAGGAGAAAAAAAAATGCAGAGGGATTAAATGACTCTCCTAAAGTTCAAGTCTAATGTAATCTCACAGGATGTGTACCTACTATAGATATTAGTATTACTGATAAGTGAATATGTTGTCTGCTATCTAAAACAAATAACATAAAAAATAAACTCTTTGCTATCCAAAAGCACAGCCAAATGTCAAGATAGTTCAGTGTCAGTGTTTAACACAGTTTAAAGGGCCCATATTATGCTATTTACTAATGTATGTTATAATGTGGTTTCCTTAATGAACAAATGGTAAAAGGTAAGTGCAATTTTGAATTATACAGGATCTTTAAGACCAGACTGAAACCTCTTCTATTAGCTAGACAGCATTACAACAATACAACACCAAGATATCCTATGTATCTACGTTATCTGTATTTCTTTTTTGGTCAGCTGAAGTTGTTTTTGAAATAGTACATGTACACATCATTGGAGCAGCTTCATACCGGTGCCCAGCTGCTCTAGGTGATGACAGAGGTGCACTTCCATTTGGGCCAGTTTTAGAGACACCCCGAGTGACGGGACAAACCACGGAGCGAAGCAGGAGTCCACACGAGTGCAAGCGGCCAGAGCCATGGGAGAGACCAGCTGATCATAATGCAGCACCGAACCACAGTCACTGTCTAAACTGCAAGGAAACAAACCAGGGAAAATTAACATCTGAGATAAAGGTTGCTGCTTACAACTGCAAGTGGTCATAATTGTAAATTCCTAACAATCAGGATCATAATCAAAAGACAACAACAGACAATATGAAAACGCATATTCCCTTGAGGTCTCTTTGGTTGGTTATGCTCCCACAGTTCCCAGAGAGCCTCTCGGTGGACATTAATTGTATGTCATGGTTGATGATGTTGAATGGAAGGTAATTGAAGTGAATGACCATTTGCTCTGTAATTTGCTGCTACCATGATCCACCATAAAACTCCAGCAGGAAACGCTCAGGACCTGAAAAAGCTGGTGCGGCACTGCGGTCCTTAAAAAGATAAGCATCATATGTTGACAATTTTCATTACTTCTAGTTGGCAGGAGAGCCAAGTTATTTTTCTGGTGGAAATTCAAGTATGGGAGATGAAACGAGTCAGTAAGGAAAAGCCAATCATTTCTGATCAAAAAAGACAAATAATTTAAACATAAAGGAAATGTAGTGTTTGGAGTATGATTGTAATGAAATGCAGATGTATATTTAGCTTCACACAGTATATGGTACTGACTTTTTTTTGCCCGTGACAAGTTTTTATATGCCTTCTCCTCTGAGGTCTTCTTAGCCACACAGGCTGAGAAATTGGCCTGGAATATTCATTCAGCATTTAGTGGAATTTTCATCATCAATATGTTTCTTAATACCTGGGAGATTAAAATAGGAGTGAGAAAGAAATGCACTATACTATTCGCATTGTTATTTTTTTCATTACCAGCTGAAGTGATTCAAATTCAGTGTGTGTAGATGACCAAAAGCCTATACAAAGCAACAGCACCTTCACACAGCCTCAGACCTCAGGTGGGACACTGTGAAGTCTTTTTGAGTGGTTGTGTTTTGAAATAGTCAGGAAGAGTGTTCTAATGTTAGCAAAGACAAAAGTGAGGAGCAGCTCAGAAACCAGAGGCAGATCTCTTAATTGGACACACAAGAGGAGCAGAGCTGGAGAGATGTTTCAAATGGCATGCTTTGTGCTGGTGACCAAAGCACCGTTCCAAAACCACTGACCATTTTTCATTTAGTAGGATTCGATTATTATCTAGTTTGTTACAAATTAATATTTACTGTTGGTCAATCGTGTTGCTCTCAACGCTGGATGATTTAGCCAGCATAAGAGATGATGATTGGTAGAAGTGGTCATGAGGGGAGAGTAGAGTATGTGGGCTAAAACCCATCCCAGCCCAACCTAGTCCAGGCCAGGCCTAGGAACGTATGAGGCAACCCAAAGGGGGTTTTACTTTCGGAGCTTCCCCCGATTAGATACACTCAAGGTAAGCAGGAAGGAATCCGGATGGGCCCTGACAGGCACTTGGTGTGCTGGGAAATCTCATTAGGCCGATCTGAACGCCTTCCAAGCCCGCTCCCAGCTCCTGCACTCCAGATGTGGGGCGAGGGACAGCGCTGGCTCTTTGTATGGAGCTTGGGTGCACGCTCTGTTTTCCCTCACACCGGGCGCCGCTGTTACTGTTGGTCCATGCACACTCACAGAGCAGGGTAAAGTATTCACTAACATGCACACACGTAAAGACAAATACGTGGAGAGAAAAGAAGAGATGTGCTGACCTCTGTTCGTCTCCACCCTCTCCGTTGTTATTGAGAACGATCCTCCACAAGTCTGAGGCCACCAGCTCCTTCTGCTGTTCCGTCAGGCTCAGACTGGGCAGGTGCAGCTGGCAGGGACTGCTCTCAGAAAGGCTGAACTCCCGATAAGGAACAAAGGCCTGCTGCAGCTCGTCCCAATACTCCAGGCTGCATGGTACCTGAAATACACAGTAAAATTACCATTAGCTTACTATATAAATAATGCACACTAGGGACATTTTGAACTGAATATTTGCTGTCAGATGGAGTAAATCATACACTGCCACTCCTCTTTGCGTCTCTTTGAAATTCATGCACTTAATCATTATATTCCCCACAATAGCCTCTTTTTGAGACAGACTACTGGATCAGCTACTACTATGTCCCTCGGTGATCCATCGGTCCAACAGTGATCTATGTGAGTTTTCAAAAAACAGTAACACATTGTACTGTACTTCTTTAGATGCTGCTCCCAGAGTTATGCATAATAATTACCCATCTGTGGTGGTCTGCAAGTCATCAGATGTGACATAATAGTGACCCTTTAGACAAGTAGAAGAAATGATGAGGTGATTTTTATGGTGTCTGCATTACAGCCTTGACTCGTATGTGAGTGAGACAACCAATCTTTCTCATCTACTTAAAGAACTTTCACCGCAGACCACCAAAGCAGTGAGACAAGTCACTGTGTGACCACAGCCTGCAGCTCACAGGCCACTGTATGCAGACGGCCATTAGCACAAGTCCTCAAGCTGTTCCTCACACTGAATTACAATCACGTTGGGTGAGAGTTCTCACATTATGATGTGGGTCCAGCCATGTGCTCACTTTTGGCTAAAATCTGCATATCGTGTGTGTAGCTATAAACTGGATAAGGCTTTAGTTTGACCACCTGCTTATAAATGGACCTCTGATGGATCAAAAGTGGCAGAGCTCTGAACTCCACACCTGCACCATGCCAAGCCTTAATGCACAGCCTGGGGCACAGGCTCTTTATCTGGGAAAGTTTGTCCACACAGACTGTATGGGTCAACCAGCTCTTTAAAATCTCCAGTCCTCCAAAGACAATTACCGACCAGTGTAGAGTTGTCATCACTTCGCTCTGTGTGAATTAGTAAGAGGACTGGGTGCAGTGAAAGTATGGATATGTTTTTTCATTTGTTCTACTGTGAGGGAGCTGTGGGTGAGGTAAGCATAGCTTACATCATGTTCTAAATGCCACACAGGTTTTCCTGGAATCAATTTCTTCTAATTGTACCTGACAGAGTTGTGCACCCGCAGCCCCAGCACTAAGCCACTGGAGCGGAAACTCACTGGGCTCCACTGAGAGTTCCCAGAGCAGAGCTGCTAACACAGAGGCCGTCTTTTTTCACCTGTGATACTCTATCCACATGACGCCATTACAAATGAGGATGTAAGGAACCTATATGTACACTTCAAGACATTTGCATGGCTGCATGTGCGTCATGCTCGCATCTCCCGGACAAGGGCTCGGCCTTGGAGAAGAGTGGAGATGCACTGATAAAATCAGAAGAAAAATGGAAAACTTGAGTTTGTTACAGCTGGCACTAGTCTCTGTGAGGAACAGACACCTGTATATGCCATATGGAGAATGTAGTGTACAGGAGAATGTATAATTGCTTGTATGAAAGACAATCTGCCTATATAAATGTATACACAGGTGTACATAAGCTTGCATAGAACACAGTCCAACTCGCAGTTTCCGCTGCCTGATTATGTGTACCTTATCTGATAAACAACCTGTAACTCTGAATAGCTGAGATTCCCTCAGCTTGGATGGCTCCAGTCTCTGCTCTCCATAGTAACTATGCATAGAACTCAGTAGTCATGAACTCACAGTTGCATTTCTTACATTTTCTAAAGCCTAAAAATTGTATGACAATGTTTGATAAAATATTACTATGATAAAATGCAAACTCCTATAAGATAAGAATATGATTGTGGATGTCATTAAGAGTATGAGTGGTCACTAGCTACCTCTTATTAGTCATTAGGCGAACTGAACTGAGATCAGGTTGAGCAAATGTTTATGCAGGAAACAGGAAACAATAAAGATTAATTTAACATGCTATGCTGTCTCAGGTGGGCTCTAAGTGAGTGTTTTTATCCTGTGAAGCCAAACTGTATATAGGGGGTGAAAAGATCTTTGGTGGATGAGGTCTAAAAATTTCAAATCAATTTAGATACATGAAAAGTATTTTACTTTTAGAATGCATTAGCTGTGACTAATGCAGTTTTGATTGAGCGCAGGCTAACTAAAATCATAGTTATCTTGGCCACAATGGACCCCTGTGCATTGCTAGTTTCTTATGTGAAAAAAATTACTTATTTTCAGCTTTCACATTCAAAACAAAAGGGTGTTTTTTACTAATTAACCGAAGAGAATGTCAGGAGCTTCCAGTGGGAAGCCAATGCTAATGGCTAATAGCAACAATAGAAAAACAACAGCTGTTGCAGTGGTGGATGTGGCTAAAGGTTGGGCTGGTTCATTGCATTTCATAGAGGTTTAGTGATATCAGACACAGCAGGCCAGGCGGGGCACTTGAAAGGGTGTCCCAAAGTGGCACACGCACATTGGGAACAGCAGGGGAGCAGATGGTGTGATATTGCTCTAAAGATCAAGGAAATTGCATTGGATAAATGTGGGTTATTAAATGTAATAAGAATGACTTTGGAATAGACTTGTAAAATTGCGAAAGTCAGCAGTTTGGAGAGAAGATCAATTTGGAAAACACAGCTAAAATTGCTACATAACCCATAGTTTGTGATAAAGTAGCTCTGAATTTTTTAAGACTATAAAATAAATGATTCCGCATGATTTGGGGAAATCAAAGTTGTTGCCACCATAGAGTGCATATGTAGGTGTACTTCTGATTCCACCATTTTGGTCTTAAAATGCTTGCATTAACTCACGCTACATAATCCTGATTTTTATTTTGGTGTTTTGTCAAAGGCAAGGCACCATTGGTAGATTGGCTCTTTGGTTGCAATCAAACTTGAGGTGGGAATTCCAAATTGTAAACTCTGCTCCAAATTCGCCCCAAATAACTGCTAGCCCCAAGGAGCTTCATTTGGATGAAACTGAGCGCTACACTCCCTTAGTCCACTTCTTTATACAGTCTATGGTTGCTAGATAAGAAACAAAATGTAACTACTAAACTAGTAAAGCAATTTGGAGATTATTAGCCCTGTAAGTTGTCCTCTGTATTTGACACATCCTTTGTTGTCATTGGGACAAAACGTCACACAACATGACACTGAGAAGGGTCAAATGCTTACTAAGTTTATATAATTTTGTCATTAAAATAATGTTGAGAACAAATTTTATTTCACATCTGTCTTTTAATGGTTGTAAGTGTGGCCAAAAATCTGTTGAGAATGGTGTAACAACACAAATAAGACTTGTCAGTCTTAGCTATAAAATGTGATGCAGTAGAAATAATATGACATCTGATTTGTCTGCAATAAATTTCAAAATCCATAGCAATAGGTTACACATGCTTCGTTGGAAAATTGTGTTTGGAATTAAGACAATGAGACAATTCCCTGCATTTGAACATAGCACATCTCGTCTTTCTCCCTTGAGCTGAGGTCAAGTTAAAGTATAGCTCCTGTGTTTACTTCTGGTTTCTCCGGCTGCAGAACCCCACAGCGGCTAGGCAGGGGAAGACAAATGAGAAAAGATGGAAAAAGCTATTGGACACCTGCTTATGATTCAGAAACCGGGACCACACGGCGCTGGGAAGGTGGGAATGACTCACCTTCTTCTCCTACTCTACATATCTGCTTTCATCACCGAGGCCCTCTACAGGTGGGAACCGGTGAACGCTTCATTACAAATGTCCATGTTATTTTCTGCAACCCTGCACAACCGTATGAAAAAACAGCATGGCCAGCAATTTGATTTTGAGTAATGAAGCAAGGATCGAGTTCCCCTTCAGAGATACTGGAACCAGCTTGGAAAACCACAACTATTTAAATGCAGGAAATCTTGATTTTATAAAATGTTAATATGATCTGCCTCTGGGACAAGGGTAAGCGGCATGGCTGAGAGCAAGAGCCCCCTGTCCGACCCCACCTATTCATGTGTACAGCAGGGTGGAGACTGTGTGACAAAATTAGACTGAAAGTGAGATGGGTGAAACAGTGGAATAAGTGGATCGCCTTGTTTTGGTAGCCCTGACATCAGCCCATTTGAATGCCAAAATTTCAAATACTTCAAAACAGAAATGGATCCAGAAGGAAAAAAATTAATGAACTTACTTTTGTTGCATGCATGTCAATATGATAAAACATGGGTAATCAAAAGCATTTAAATGATTCAATCCACCATTTTTAGCCCCAAGACACTTGATTAGTATATGTAGAGTTAGCACACATGCTCCAAAATATTTCCCAAGCTAGACAACTAATCTGCTCTGTGTAGAGTCCACATATTCTCCCCCATGAGTTGTCTCACAGTTTCCCTTGTTCCATTATCCAATATTAGTGGATGCAGAGGGCTTGTCTGCCAAAAATAAACCAAGTAATTTATTATAAATGTTCAGATCCACAGAAGCCAGAATAATATTGAATGGTATTCTGAAATAAAAAAGAACATAATTTACACATGTAACTCTGTAAATGTATCTGCGCTACAGCGTGCGTGGTATGTGAAGACTTAATGCGTAAAGTACAAACACTAGTACTACTGTAATGACTGAGGGCAGTGACAGGACATAGGGAGGCCCACACTTTGGTCCTTATTTCTTTTTCTTTCCCTGCGCCTCTCACTTCCCATTTCTCAAAATCTATCAGCCTCCATCTCCGCGTGGCCACATGGTAATTTTAGAGCCCTGAGAAATTATGACTGCTTTCTTTCTCTCTCTCGACATGTAAAGCAAATGAAATTCCTCTGGAACACAAGCAAAGCCATTCCATTACTTTAATTTGTAGGGCAGCATTTCCGATCTCTGTAACTGGGATTTCTCTCTGGTCTGGGGAGAAATAAAAATGAATTAATGAAGACTTTTATGTTTTGAATAAAAGGAACTTTTAGTTGGAGCCAGGAACTGAAATCCTTTATTTCCCAGATCAAACATTGGCTAAATGCCAACTTAACTCCTCTGTGTACATACAACAGGCTCATGAGAGGAACTATACACAGCAAGAGATAAGCACGGCCGATTTAGAATCATATTTGTATTATGATCAATTCTTCTCACTAGCACTCACAGGTGGCCATTTCATAGTTTGGTCCTGAAGAAAAGTACTGCTTTTGGGACAATAGACATTGAGATCATTTCTGTCATAAGGAGAGGAAGGCCTGATAGAATGTGCAAATCTTGCACAGCAACATTAATTCCTGTGATAATTGTGAGTTTGCAATCACAGGGCTGTGGTTAAGGTGGGAGCCAAAGACCAAAACAACACGCTGCAGATGGACATACCTGAATTTATTTTAGCAGAAATATGGTAACTTTAATTGTGAATTTGGGGACAGAAAAAAATTGCATTTCTCTCAACGATTTCTTGGCTTTATCAGCATGAAATATTGGTCTGAAAATCTTTGTTTCATGATCACTTTTAAGCGATCTAGAATCAAGCGTGGGATATCAATGAGGCTTCTGTTCAAGGAAATGCCCATGTACAGATTTTGAGCTTGATGTTTAATAGTAGTCGCAAAGACTCCACAGCACATAAGATTCCATTATTAATAAACTAATAAGCTAAAATGTTCATGAAAGACTCTACGGTAATGATGGTAATCTAGTTTACCATCATTTTTCATCTCCGTTACACTTGTTTTTCAAGGATCCTGATATAGGATCTGATTTGACAGAGCAGAGCTAGAGAACATGACAGTGGACTCAAGATATGCAAAGCACATGTTTGTCCACTATAAGTCCTGTATCTCTTGCTGCTCTAAACACTCACAGAGGAGGCCGGGCACTGAGGTCCACTTGACAGTGTGTATAGCTCATCTATTCATTGTTTTTCTGGGGAACACCTTGTATATTTATGATCTACTGATACCTTGACATACCGGCATGTTCAAGTCATCAACCCAACCCAAGTCCTGTTCATTTGCATTTACAGTTACTAATCCAATGCAAATACCTTTTCCCATACATAGTTCTGACCACTCATATTATGGCCACATTTAAAATACAAATATGTTAATTATTGATGCAAAACTCACACTTACATCCAAAGATGCTACTATATCCAAACTATTTTCAATGCATTGTCATGTGCCTCATACATCAGAGTCTGGAGTGTTGTTCACACAATAACAAACTGGACATGCTCTTGCACTGACCGTTCGTTTCGTCAGCTGCAGCTCACCCCTCCCTGTCCCGGCCTGGAGACGGGATATTTTCACACAGCGGCTGCAAGCATCGCTGAAGACACTACCTCCCTGAGCGACTATCCATCTTCATCTCCACAGACCCTCCTCCCTTTTCCTGCTCCACTCTTCTGTCAATCGAACCCCATTAACTCTCTTCTCCTCATTCCCGTCTATTACACAGAGTCGTCTTCTACCATCAGTCTTACTGTAACTTAATATGAGGACAATCAGTCCAGGGCTTAGAAGTGTACTAGTTACTGACTTTACAGCCGGGAGGGAGCACTGGGAAGTCGGACATCTGCAGCACCTTGTAATATTTTGGCCAATCTCAGATTCAGCACAGACTAAATGAGGGAAACATCTATAATAGAAAGAAATGTAATAGGAGGGAGTTGGAGGATGAACTTCTGACAAAAGTGAAGATAGAGTAACTGAGTGAAAGTGTGCAAATACTGAAATAGAGCACTCATCAGCTTAACAACTCCACCCTATAAATTATGATACAAATTAACCCAACAACATTATACTGTAATATAGTCTTGTCTTGTTTTTTATACATAAAAATGTTTATTGTTGATTAAATAAGGTAAATGTAATTGATTAACTTAAAACCAGTGGGTCCAAAATGACTCTGAATCTTAATATTCTAAAGGTATTTTATCAATCATCTTGTGCCTTGTTTAAATTGTAACCATCATCACTTTGCGTCTGGAGCCAAATGCCCAGGCAAATTTAACATCCTGATAAATGCATGTGCAAGTATTATTATGTAATTCCAAGCAAACTAAAGTGTTAACTATTGGTTTTATTTTAGTCGGACAGACCCCAAAATAATTTTAACACATGTTTACTGCACCCGAAAAGTATTTTTCATGTAAGTAAAAAATGTGTGGGAAGCCTCTCTTAAACTGGAACGAGAAGCAGGCAACCGACAGACAAGAGGATAAGTGATAGATGGAAAAGTGGGATGTCTTGTCTCCCACTGAGACCCTGTAGACTCAGTAGCTGCTGCTGGCTGCCAAAATATAACCTCATCTGGGCCTGGACACACCTGGCCCTTCACACCACAGCAGAGATGGCTTCCCCAGCTGTCCGAGCATGTATTACATGTTTGGTGGGACAGCAGGGGTCTGTGTCATTCAATAACATGGAGGGTATGGGAGTTCTCATGACTCATATACTGGGGAATCATAAAGGCACACAGCCCCTCTCAGAGACACTTTATTTCTCTATGGGTGCAGGTGATGTTAAGCAGAGACCACTGCGTGTTATGTGAAGATCCTACTTTTATTGTAGAACTGTTCAAATGTCCACCCTGTGTCGGACATCAGAGCTTTATGTGGTAGCATGTTACCCTTTACGTTTTTAAGAGAAATCTTTTTTATGGCGATGAGGATATACAAGAAAGCATGTGCTGTGTAGATGGGGAAACCACTGAAGATTAAATGTGTTTAGAGAACCAACTGTACTAGTGTTTTTTTTTTTAAGTTTTGTGTTTTTGTGATCTATAAGCAAACAGCATATTATGTACTTAGCCAATGCTATTGTATTTTATCTAGCATCAGTGAGGGAATGATTTGAAAACTTTTAAAGCTAAGAAAGCATAGCATACTAACATACACAAAATAATTTCAGATTAGATGCAGACAGTATACAGTATTTTGACCACAAGAGCTGCTTATACAATATTATCTGTGCTAGGGCAAGACACAAAAAAGAGAGGCTTGAGGCCCTCAAAAGTTTTATCAGTTGTATATTAGCATTCCCTATCTTTCATTGTGGGGAAACCTGTCTTTTATCATAGCTCTAGCCCATTGTTTCACAAACTGTGGTACAGGTACAACTGGTGGCACACAAGCTCTTTCAGGTGGTACTTAGATAGTGTGTTTCTCTATGTTTTTGTTAGAACTACACTGGCAAAGATGTAGTCCACTTTTAGAATCGATCCAGCCCAAGACCAGACCTGGAATAATAATAATGTAGACCTGGTTTAGATCTAGTGGTGCTTGGAAAATCAAATCCTTTCTTTGGGGCAAATGTGTGTGAGATCTCTTACCTGCAGGACATCCCCCAGGTCTGCGGTGCTGATTTCAGGGTCTTCTGTGGTGTTGAATGGGACAGGGGTAATTCTCACAAAGGTTAGGACACGGGGCTCAGGATACCTCCACAGCATTACCCCAGGACAGTCTTCAGTTTCACAATAAAACACAACCTCATGGGGACCAGGCTGCCGCTGTGAAGCTGCAATGGCAAAGTGGGTGTCATAGTGAGAATGAGATTTCAAAGAAGAAATGAAAGACATTTTGTCATAAAAATATTGGTGTGGAAAAAGATAATACAGAATAAAAGTGATAGAAGAATGTTTCAACTGGATTTGAATTGAGGTTGACAAAGTATATTTTTATTGTCGAGCAGTTTTCTGTACTAAAATAGCAACGGCTAAGATTTCAACACGAAAAGCTGTTGAATAGATTAACACGCCACTGGGAACGCTTTCAAAAATGTGGCGAAGAAAAAACATTAAGAGGTGCAGAAAAAGATGAGAAATACAGTATAATGTTGCAGGGTGATGTGTAATTAGTAAATTCACCTTTTAAAGCTGTAAGTCCTACATTAAAGTCTAGTGTGGCTGTCCTAATAATGATTATTTTTACTGTGGTGTGTGAGCTGTGAGCAGAGAAAGAATGCTGTATAAGTTTCCATGCTTCAGTCTGTTTATATGTGTGTATAAACAGAGGGCCTGAGTAAACATTTTCAATATTGGATAAACAGTCATTGATTGAACCATGCCAAGCACCTGCAAAAAGTGGATCTCACTGGACCAAATGTCTGAGTGGTGTTTGACTTAAGTCGTGGCTGCTGTTTGGGATTCAAGTCCTTTGGAAAAATGTTTATTTGAAAAAAACAGTGAGGCAGAGAACTGCTTGTTTGGCCCCTGGGGTACCTGGACATAAATACATGGCCTTCAATGCTGAAAACACATTTCAAGGGCTTGTGAAATCTGTCTGTGGTTCATTTGTCCATTGTGTCAGTGGTGAAAAGCTCACTCCTGAGTGGACAGTATTGTTCTAAAGACAAACAAAATAAACAGAAATGTGTGTGTTTTTGTGGATTGATCTTTGCTTCTTTCTCCCATCTTTCCTTGAGTCCCTGTGCCGGCCGCAGGGGGACTGTCTGCTCTATACGCCAGAACCACTTTTGTGTACTGCTGACAACATGTTGCAGGCAGATTGTCCCCTGGTTCTTGTTCACTACTGTATGCTCTCCTGCGTTGGCCAGCATATTAAATGCATCAAAGAGCAGGAGAACAGTGCAACAAACAAATCGTGAACCACAGCTGACAGAGTGGACGGCTGGTGTGCCGCCAGAGCAGTTTGATCCCTGTGTTTGTGTGCCCAAAGACACACTCACAGCACTGAGGGAATAAACAGTGTTCTGTGAGTGGAGCCAGGCAGGCCGCTCTGATGAAACCCGCTGTTCTAAGACTTTGATCCACTCTGATTTAAAGGGATGTGTATCTTACTGTGACATCTCACTTGGCACCACTTCTCTATTCAAGGTACTTTAAACTTGCTCATATAATTTTATGAATGGTTGACTATTCCTGTTCATGTAATAGATTTACAGTGCCCCATCTGCTAAACAACCTTATCATGGAACAAGTAAACCTGAATAATGCTCTTAAAGAAAAAGTTTGAACTGTTTAGAACTGTTGCGATGAATGCCAGGCTGTAAGTGAAAAATTATGATCATTAAATGAAGACAGAGGCTACTGCTTCACATGCACTACTCTTGAGAGGAAATGAAAGGCTCCACTGAGCAAACATGTCACTTGAAACAGCAGCTCTGTAAGCAAAGCATTACCAGACGACCACTGTTTTATCTGCTCTGCATCAGGCTGTCTGGTATGAGCCATCACCTGAGTCCTGGATGTACTGGAAGTGTCCCGTTCGCAGATCGTCCGAGCTGTGTTCAGTTCGAGGGGAGGGGGATGCGGGAGAGGCAGGGGGTTGGGTGTGACAGGCAGGTCCCAAACATGGTTCCCCTGTCTCCACTCTGTCCAACTGAAGGTACGAGCGCAGGTGCTCCTCTATGAGCTTCAGGCAGTTCAGATGCTCCTGGCCCCAAAACATCTGGAAAACACACAAGGAAAAAATATAACATGATACCACTTTATAATAAGTCTACTGTAATTTGAACAAATGAAGTATGAACAAAGTTTTAATTCATAATGAACAAACAGTTTAAGAATAATCCATGCTTATAAATTACTTAATTAAGGGGTTAAGTTACTGATACTGATATTACAGCACAGCACTAATCCTTTGATGACATATTTAATTAACTTCTTCTGTGAATTAGTAGAAAGGGCTGAACTGAAATACAATACAAATCTAAAAATAAATCTTTCCTTTGGCAATGTGATCCTTGATTAACATTTTACACATAATATTTATTTTTTACTGCTCAAATATATTCTTATGGGATTTAGACTAACCCATCATGGAGCAGTATAAACTCAAAATGACCAATGCCAATCCCTGGCAAAAGCAGATAATAAAAAAAGAAAACAAAACAAAAAACAAATCGAAACCATTTAGAAAAAAACAAGGGATCAATTAAAGCCCATATGACGAGTTGCTTTGTAGAAAACAGGAAATGCAGTAGTCAGCGTTAACCCGACCATCACCCCTCGCATTACCCAACACAACCTTACATCCTGCACTTACCCGCGGCATTCCCCTTCCCCTGCCATCAAAGCAGTTCTGCCTGGGGTTTGGACCAAAAACCAGGAATCTCTGAGTCAAAAACGCTTCACACATGGAGCTGCCTGCCGCTAGTGCTCAGTCGTTTTCAAGGCTGGCTTATGACTAAATGTTCAAAACTGGAAAATTTGGGGATTTTTTTTTTTTTTTTGCAGGCACTTGGAGAGGGAGCACGAGAGGAAGAAGTCGGAAGGAATCCTGGTGGTTTTTATACAGCACTTGATTAAAACACCACAAATGCCAATATTTGCAGAGGGAAATGCATGATTGCGTATTAAGTGCTGAGTTGCGAGTGATGTTTTATTAAATGGGCACGCAACAAAAGCATTAAAGGCCAGCTGAAGTGGGGGAGGGAGAGGGGCTTCCCCATAGAGAGGTAATGTGGAAGAACGCATTAGTAATAATATCTCCACTTAGTCACAATGAAGAGGGGACTTTTGGTCATATTATGTAACTAATGAGGAAAATTTCACATAAGATTTAAGCACCTAAAATAGCTTCATATAATTCGGTAAATTTAGCAGATGAGATGTGATGAAGTGAAATAACAAAAGCCAGGTTTTAGTGTCAGCACTGTAATTGCAGGAAGCCCGTGCCAGGGTACAATCTGAAGGAAATATCAATTTATATAATAAGAAGTAGGCGTGTGTGCCAGCATACTAATGTAGAGTAAGCTAAGTGAAGTTTAGCTGGGGAAACACTGGCTCATAATGCGATGCTGTTCTCATAGAAGACAGCGTGGAAGATTCATGCTCACGTCTTTGCTTCATACATCCTTGAACACAACCAGGTGCGGAGGTGATGATCTGACCCAGTGCCTCTCCCTGCCTGCTCTCCTTCATAAATCTTACAGGACTGGAGTGGATGCATGTCAGGGCTGTTCAAACCTGCAATAGGCCCCCCCTCAGGTCCAGCAGGAGTTTTGGGGCTCCAGGCTCTGGTCCAGGGCTGCCGCTGTGCCGACACCAGCGCGCCTCCAGGGACGTCTGACAGGAGAAGGGTCCCAGCAGCACATGGACACGCTCACCAAGGCCTGTCTTCACCAGCAAGTCCTGCACCTCCAGAAGCACTGACGCAGCCTGGACTGGGTCTACAATGACAAATAAATACAACTGAGTTTAAAAACAATGGAAAGAGGGAGTATTACACATCTATTGCTAATACATTATATATTTTGAAAATGTTACATCGACCAAAGACAAAGTATTAACATGTTTAATACTTTCATTTTGATGCTGGGATGCATCCCCTTGCTCCCCCTTCAGACAGCTATCACAACACTATTGGCATGCCTTTCAATAATGAAACTAATGCACATTATATCAGGTTTGCAAAGTTGTAGTGTATTGTTTTGTATCAATCTTTTGTATATTTATGGAAAATCATTGTGTAGGAGCATGGGTAACATAGGCTTGTAGGCTGAGCATCAGTCAAATTCAAAAGAACGATTCAAATAGAGACAATGGGAGATGGCTAGATTACTCAAACATGCATGGATTACATATACAACCTCTTCAGGCATGTTTGTTTTTAATGACGGAGCAATGTTATAACATTCTCAAAATCTCAAAAATGTAGAGTTTGCATCATACCCTTTCTTTGACATTCACACAATAACCCTCTACGCATGTAAGCATGGCACTAGTTTACTACAAATCTTTTTACGAGGTAGCCAGTTTGTCTCAGTCTTGATAGTCTGCCGTTTATTACATTGGTTTAAAAAGGAAAAAACTCAGCATGCGCTGATCACTGAAAAATGACAGACAAAACCTTTTAGTTTTATTAAATCTTGACTCACCAATGCACTCCACGATCAAACAAAACACAAAAAGACAAAATGGATTTTTTAAAAGAAAAACATATCATCTAATTCTGAATGTATTTTATATTGGTGTGGGGATATGTATTGAGTGCAAACTGGTTTCTGACAAACAGCCCAAAGTATCTGAAGCCACAATTTACAAGACTGTGGAGACAAACCACTTGAACTTATTGACCTCTTCACGAAGCACATTGAAAGAATGATAGAGCAAGCTAGGGCTAAAATAAAACTTGAAAGATTTGGACTTATATATATAAACTACAATTATATCATTACACCTGATTGATAACAGACACAATGCACTGGAAATAGGTTGTGGATTGATAGAAAGTGTGCCATTTAATCCAAAAACAGGAGACGTTATTTAAAAATCAACACACCCCAAAATAGATTATAGATTCCTGCAATTATCAGTAAAAACTAACACTGTTAATTGATCCATATCACTGGGAGCCAGATGAAACTGAAGCCTATAAACAATCTAACCACAAAATTCAGTTGCATGAAAACTTCGCCTCTGGGTTTTGAACAGAATTCAACTTCAACAAACCAACTAATAACGAAGGAACAACACATAGAGTGCAATTAGAGGAACCACATCATTGGCCTCCACTGCTACCCCCTCTGATGTTAATAGCATAAATGCTTGACTTCCTGAGTTTTAATTAAGACCCCATTTGACCTTTTTATCAACAAAAAAATATTGAAGTAAGGGATACTTTACTTTTTTCTTCTAAATAAGTATTTTTATGGGATTATGGGGTTATTTATTTTGAAATGATACAGAGCAAATGTCTTGGGATTTGAAAATACAGAAAAAGAAAAAAAAAAAAACTTTATCAACATTTGGTTCAATTCAAGTATGTGTCACTTTGTAAAGTAAATGGTTGGCCAGACATACCAGCGTCTTAAATGACACTGGAGCCAAACACCCACTCATTTCAAGCACCCGAAAGTAGCACAAACCAGTGTCATCAGGCTAGCACTTTGTGTCCATGTCATTTAGACTGAGATGTGACAGTGTGGTCCCCAGCTGGCCAGAGGAAGGCCATTCTGCCCCATAAATCAGATGTGGACATGCTGTCTGCTGGATGTTGACACAGTAATGGCTGATGGTCAGTTTAGCAGACAGCAGCAGAAGCTTGTTTAGAAACCTCAAGCTTGGATGACTAAGAGTGAATTCAAAATGTACTTCCAAAACTAACATTGGACACTGTGTGGTATTAAAGCATAGGATAATCATTTTGTAGAGTTTCTGTGGTTGTGGTTTGCGATGGGCACCCGGCTATAGCATGGGTACAGAAAAGAAATGGGCTAAACATACATTGGCCAGGCACAACATTTTGAACCACTGCCTGTTCCTTAAAGAGCCTGATTACAAACTTGCTTTTACTATTTCACAATGGAATAAAATCTAGCAGGTAAAGGATCATGATGGCATTACATTGGAATTGGCTCTATACAATGCATCATATCACTGCCAGTGACAATTCTAATTCTAACTGCAGTCTCCATGCAGCACCACTCCACATCCTGGTGTTCTACACTTCATGTCAGTGCACTAAAACAGTGTAACACAATGTTCCTCATAGTTTAATCCTTACATATTCCACACATACACAATATATGTGAGTGTTGCAACAACATAATAAAATCAGTAGTAATTTCATCAGCAGATGCAGTCTATATTGGTTTTTGTATATGAACTACTTGAATTTTTTTTAACAGTAATTTTACACCTATAAGTACAACCTTTTCTTGTGAGGAAGGCAATTAAACCAATATCCAAAGTAGTATATTTTTAAAAATTATGGGACAATCTTGATTTAAACATAAATATCAGGATGCCTGTGGTTGTGGTTCACTTGAGGTAAAGCTGCAGAAGACGGGGCTTAGGGATACATGGAAAGACATAAGCCCAAAGTGCAGGGAGGACTTGATGAATGAGGAGTCGAATAGATACGGACAGAGTGGGAAGAGAGTGAAGGATGCAAATATGACAGTCACTGACATCATCTGCTGCCTTAATAAACTAACGGAGGATGTGTGTTATGGTGCTACAGAGCCCAATAACACAACAGGGGTTATCCAGTGGAAGTATACCTCTTATTTTTTAGGTAACAATACACCAGGATGACTCATATCTCATAGGAAAAACACTATTGATACAAATTGGCACTTTGCTACTAATGTCTTTGGAGGGGACGTGCATAACCCACTGTGCTATGCATGGGGTTTATTTTCATGGTCACGATTTATTAGACAGCTCTTGGGAACTCCCCACCTGGCTGAGTAAACGGAGGATCTTTCATTCACACAAACACATTATGAGGCAGACGTGGATGTACGGTATATCACGCACAGAGCTAGTGGAAACAACTACAAGCCCCTTCGCACAAATGGTGTTGCTCTTCGGGTCCAGACGTCATTCACAGCCCTGCAGATGACCGCAGCGTGTCCGTGTTAGAGCCAACAGCAGCAGCAGAAGCCAACACACTCGGCTCAATAATCATGCTGATTTGGAGTGGTCTAACTCTGGGGGAATCCCTCCGTTTCTTCATCCTCTCTTTCATGTGCTCTGAGTAATCGTCAGGGGAGACTTACAGAATGCCTCATATCTGCCTATGAACTGATGCTTCATTAATATTCCCACTCATGAAATGGGATTGTGTTTTTATTTACTAGTTCCAAGTAACAAGAACTGAGCTGTGGTGTGTTTAATTCATATCCTTAATCATATAGTTCTTCCATGTATTTTTATTAGTGGTGGGCCGTTATCGGCGTTAACTTGGTGCAATAATGTGGGACTCTTATCGGGCGACATAAAAAATATTGCCGTTAAACTATTCACAAAGTTGGGCAGGGAGCTGGATCTATATTAAGCGAACTATGATGACTTTCACCTGTACCGCGGATGTATACCTAGCCAAATTGCACTGTAGGGGGCAACGAGTTTTCAAACCTGTAGCTAATTTGAAATACCACAGCGAACGCCACATGCCAACATGGATGCAGCTACAAAGCCACCGGGTTTGCTTCAGGGAAAATTCATTTTTAAAAAGCTTCCCAATGGAGACATTGACAAGTCTAAGGTTGTTTGCACTTTATGCAATGCGGAATTAGTTTACTGTAGAAGTTCTACCAGTCTCAAGTACCACCTAAATGCAAAGCATCCCTTAACGAATGCTGATGCCAGGCCAAGCACTGAAATGCCGGGGAAACTACTTTGTTTGAGTGTTACCGAGGCGAGCCCGTCAGCGCAGCTCTATCAGACAAGCTAGCTAATGCTGCTCGTCTCTCTGGACCTGCCGCAATGATCTTCGTCATCTTGGTCTTAAAATGTTCTTATTAACCCGCTCTACATGATCTTGAATTTTTTTTCGCTATTTTGTTAGTCAAAAAAATCCTATTCATAACATAGAGTCTGGCTCCAGATTCACTCCTGTAACCGTGAAGCATCGTGAGCTTCATCTGAGCAACGCTATGAGTGACATCACACTCGCTCAGTCCACTTTTTTATAGTCTATGCTCCATAAATCTAGATTAATCTAAAAATTTCAATGAGATTAGTCTAGATTTAAAAAATGTATCTATGCCCACCATTCATTTTTATTTTTACCTATGAATTACCATATTAACCATATATAGTGTTATCTTATGTGGAGAGTGGACACTTTAAATAAAAACATTTAAGTGTCTCCAGTCTGGAGACTGGAGACAGGACTAAGTGTCTTGTTTAAGGACACAATAAAAGTATAAACAGAGCCTGAAGTGGCAACCTTAAGAGCACTGTCCACTGTATCTCCATGTGAAGGACCAAAACAGGCCAAAAGCTGAATAAGGCTGAAAACAGATATTAGCTGTTCAAACCCCTCAGAAATGCATTACTCACAGATCTGGTACTGAGGGGCTGCAATTTGAAATATAAGTGAAAGATATTAGAATGGTGAGGGGATGACAGAGGTATGAATTGACAAGCAAAGAAATCTTAATCTCAAAATTTACTTTCTGGAGAATTTAAGCATTCATAACTCTGTTCTGTCATCAAACTGTTGAGGTTTATATATTCCATGCACATTTGAGTAACTGAGCGATCTCCCCTGAGCCTTATTGAACCCTCCTTACGGTCAGCAGTACAATCCTATCCAAAGCTCAGCCCATAAGCCTATACATCCATGCTCCCACATAACTATTTTCCATAAATATACAAAAGCATGATACAAAACAATATACTATAACTTCATAAGCCTAATGCAATGTGTAGTAGTTTAAGTAGCTGGATACATGTTGATTGTGTTGTGATAGTGCTATGAATTGGGAGTGGTGTAGGGAGCAAGGAGAGTGAGGGCTTAGAACATCAAAAATGAAACTGAAACTTAGTGAACATCTTAATATATGTTTAATAAGTTTCAATTCCAAGTAATAAGATAATACTATTAAGAATAGTATTAATGCTCTATAAAAGTGTAATACCCTCTTTATTTAGAACAGTCTTTCTGTAATTTAGACCCTTTGCGTAAACCAAAGACTTGCAGGATCCTATGAATACATCATGTTAACATTGATTTCCTTCACACAAATAAACTGCAAACCCCTTTTCCAATCATATGTTTGGAATTTTTTCTAAAACTAATGACTCTGATGACCTGACCCTCTCTGGGGATTTTCTGTAATCACTGGCTTAACTGCTAAATTCGAGCATTGCCGTGTTCTATCTCTCACAGTGGTAAAGTAGCAGCATGTTAAACTCATTTGTACTTGAGTGAACACAACATCATCAGCTAAAGCTTATGTACTCCTGAAATCACAAACACCTGCAGCTACCATAGTAAAGATAGAGTGTATAGCCTCCGCAGGGCTGACACACAGTGCCTGACACTGGGGAACAGAGTGGGTGGTGGGTGGAAACGCTTGTGCAGTGAAATACATCCCTGGCAGGCGATACGGTAAGATTAGATAGGACAGGAGATGGTGATTTACTGCTGGTGTATCCCTGGCAGCCGTTATCTGACCACTGCCTGGCTGATTTATACATCGGGACGACCTGCTATCAATTAGACAAAACCTAAAGGAGTCATTACCGAACTAAGGGAGGCCCCCAAAGACTGACTGGGATGGTAGGGAGTAATAGAAGTAATATACTGTCACTCACCACAAAATACACCACAAGACCCCTATGGGACACAAAAGGGGTCTGGGTTAAGGCAAGGGGACACTGGCGGCCTAACGTTAAGTGCTGATGAGTTACATATGAATCCATTTCACAGTCGTACAATGTCATCAAATGATGTTAATTTCCCCTTTCAATAAGAGCTCCTTCATAGGCAAGGGGTTCACAAGTGCTCTAATTTTCAACTTCTTTGCACAAGTTGGAAAGGAGTCAACAATCAATAGACACCGAGTGCAGTTCAAGCGTTCATGGATCTTAGGGCTGAGTCTGCTAGTATTAATAATTTGTGGGTTATTACTTGTGAATGTCATCACTTCTGGAGAGAGCTATGACAGAAAAGCATACAAGCTTTAACAAAGGCGTGAAGTCCAACTAATATGAGCTCACATGTTCCCACTAAAAACTCAAACTCTGTGTTACAATTTCAACACTGGACCAAAAACTCGCCATGAAGATTAGGACAAAGCCATGACCACACAAGGATTCCCAAGACAAGATAACTGTTATTATGCAAACAAACTTCAGTCCAGAGTAGAAACAATGTTACTAACTCAACTGAAATGTTAACCCCATTTTACAGCACAATTGTAATGCTGAACCCCTCCCATGTTCTTTTCTCAACTGGAGTTCTCCCCAAAGCCTTCCTTGGATTTATGGACAACCAATCAGCACATTTTGGCCATAGCATGTGATTAAATAGTGATTAAAAAAGACCTCTCAAAAATTATTCCAAACTATTCAAACCAAATGTGAGTCAATATAAATGTAAGCGTTGCTTAAATTTCTGCTTCTGCTTCTGCTGATTAGGTACAGGCCATGGATATTTTTATGTCAGCCATTGTTTGTTTGGATACAATTTGGACCATACATTTCTATGATTGTTTAATGCTCTTGCCATTGGGCTTCAAGGATGTAAAATAAGAATAAAAATCTCACTGTATCCCTGGATTTCAGAATTACCATAAAACTAAAGAATTTAAAACAAAATATTGTCTCTCTCGAATGGCCTAAATTCCTCAAAATATTTAAAATAACAGGGAGCAGAAACCCATGAAATTGATGGAAAAGCGTCTGTGAACAGCGTGTAACAACAGTACTCAATTGGATTTGAGAACTCAAAGGTCCTGTCCCCAATTTTTTTCTATGTGTTTGAGCAAAATTTGTCCTGCCTCAGTACAGATATATTGTGTTAGCAGCAGCTGAGGTCAAAATATGAAAGCTGTGTACCATTTGCATCTAATTATAACGCGTTTTATTGTACAATAATCAGAATGTGTGCAATAGCATGATTAGTTGTTAACTTTACCGTCACAACTCTGCAATCCATTTAAAATAAATATGTTTTAAAGACAGTAAAAATGTTCAACAATTACCTATCTTTCTTGCAGCTAGCTTACCTTTTCTTTTTACTGCTAAAAGCTTGAGCCAAAGTACCAACTACATTAGGTATTCATGAGTGGTAACTAAAAACTAAAACCTTGCGTGTGGTTTTTCCCTGGACCCCTCTATGACATATAATATTGATGTTATTAATGTAATGATTAAAATGACATAATAGTTGGTTTGAATTGCCAAAGTATGGTGCGGTATTAGTCCAAAAAATAAATTAAAGGTTGGCTCTGTTTCTGCCTCTGATTGTTGAAAAGATAAATGGAAAAGTGGCTTTCTTCTGTTAGCAAGTAAACAAACTGACTATTTAAAATTTAGCCAGAGAAAAATATAAGAAGAGAAAACAAATCATATAAATAAATAGTAGCACTGCACACAGAAGTTTTCATTTACAAGTCCAGCGGGGTAAGTGGCGGAGGTCCGAGTAGTTGTTGGATGTGTATGAAAGTCTGCAGTAGTATTTGTGTGTTTGTATGGAACGGGGGCACACCATGGGCAGTCTGGGGAGAATTGAGAGATTAGGGAAGGTCTTGTTTCATGGACCTTAAGACATCTGTTCTCTCTCTCCCGAGCGCTGAACTATAAATGCTCCCCTGTACCTCGGTGGACGCGGGGAGGAATGCGCCCCGTCCACTTGCTTTTCATTAGCACTGGATCTGGTAACACACCTCACTGTCAACCTAATCCCCTCTCTCTCCATCTTGTCCCGTGGCAGAGGGGGGCAATCCATGACCAGGTAGAGGGGCCCAGATGTTCCCTGTGTGGGGTGGGGAGCATTGGGGTGACAGAAGCTGCATGTTTGCCCCCGATGAAGGTGGGTGTTGTGGGCGCTCTCTAATGACACTGCAACTCTGGTTTTACTCTTGTCTGGACCTTCTGCTTTCTTTTCATCATTTTCATTTTTTCTCCTCAACATCTTTCTTCTTTCATTAGCGTTTGCTTCCCTCGTCGCACAGCTCACGTTTCACCGCATCATCCTGGGATATCCTCTGTGCTCCATCAATCTCCAGAGGACCAGTAGTCTAACATACTGTAGCGGTAGTCCATTCCTCTGTCCTCTATCTCTCATGCACACGTCTCCCACTGGGGTCATTTGCTCTGACGTGCTGCAGCAGCTCAAAGGCTCAACCTTACACAATGGGGATCCTCACCTCTATCTCTGTCAGATTCCTGTGTATTCTTTTTCCAAGTCCGGAGCAGCCGAGGAGCCCGTGGTGGTGAGTGATGGAGGCTATGCGGCTCAGGCTAAAAGTCGGCATATATGTCTATTGTCACCGACCATTCGTCTCTGTAACGAGAGACACTTCGTCTCGTTCTGATGGCAACAAATCTGGAAACACTATGTGCAGATGCCCTGAGGGAAAGAACTGCATGTTGAGATGAAGATATACACTACAGGTATCAAAAATACAAATGTGCATTATACAACTAAAACAACTTATCCAAAAGTGGTGGTACATTAGAGAGCACTGAATTAGGGTGAAGCATTAACTGTGAAGGAGAATAAATAGGATTTGGCTGAAAGCAATAGTTAAAGAACAGCTAAATAACCATAGTTAAAGAACCAAGCATGATGCTATGTACTATTCAGTTTATCTATTCGCCAACGTCTATCAATCTGCCAGACAAGGGCAGAAAAATTGAGTGGCCCAATGTTAACAACAATCACTTCACAGAAGGTTGAAACCAAGCATGAAATTCTGCCAATGGCTGATTCTGTGTGGTCTTTTTAAAGAATTAAAATAAAAAATGATCTACACATGTAATGACTATCAATAATCCTATGCTGTCATGTTACAAAAGGAGAATAATGATTATAAAAAACAGAACCCCTCAAAGCACAATGAGAGGGAGAGGATTAGCTTTCGCATTAGCACAATTGTCTCTAAACTTTATTTCTTTTTCCATTGTGCTGCTTACGCATTTCAAGTCTGTTTATCAAAGTCAACACATCAAAGATGGATGAAAGCTGAAAAGCTGGTGGAAATCAGTGCGGGGCAGTGGTGCACAGCATTGTGTCATGGTGCAGTTATGTAGATTTGAGTAAACAAAGTGCAAATTGTTTGAGGTTTTAATTAACATTTTCGACAATCATTTTATCTGGAGTAACCCTATATAACAACATCTGTAGAGCAGATGCATGCACTTAGAGCTCACTTCCATCTCTGTCCTCTCTGTACAGGCCTGTGTAGTGGGGCCATGCTGCTCCTCGGAGCTTACGTGTTTCATGTTCTGCACTGCACGCTACACCTCAGCCCTGCTTCCATCCGCTGTCCCGTTCAGAAGACGTGCCAGAGAAAAACAAAAACTGAAAAACAAACCAAAGGTCCCAGATCATCTGTCACAGCGGTCGGCTCACACCCAGAGGCGGCCTGGAGCTGGAAGCTTTTGAATTTACATTAGCATTAGCAGCTCTGATTGTCATAATGGAAACACTGTGATGCCTCCTGGATAATAGGGAGTGTTGATGAAGATCGAGTTTGGACCAAACGTGAAAACAAACATCTCACATGAAAATGCACAAAAAACCTTCCCTGTCAGAGCTGCTTCGGCGAACACACATCTGAGCACATCTGAACTCATGCAGCGGACAATATCCACTCCAACACTAACATCTCACTACAGGGTTTACCGACGCAGCATGCTCTTGGCAGACACATGCTGTTAGTTTAGTGTGTACTAGAGAAAAATGTAATATCAAGATGATTATTAATCTTTCTATCACTGCAGTGGTCAACTTAGGATACAGGGATTTGGCCTCAGGGACTTGAAAATACTTTTTCATTTAATAATCCTTGGATTGAAAAGGCAAATATATTTTTAGTGGGCTTCTGGGCTACTTTAAGTTTTACAAAGTTAACAAAATGCAGAATTACATTCTTAGATTTGTCTCTAGACCAGTAATGAAACACTGAGAACAATCTTTATACAATACTTATCTGTCATATATGCAATCCTAATTACAGACAGATGCTGATCAATTCAATTGGCCAACAGGACTGGGCAGGGTACAAAACAAATGACACAAAAATGTACTGGGCCGTTTGTTTCTCTAGTTTAAAAATGTTGTTTATTGGAAAGAGCATAAATTTGACCAAATGGAGTGAAATCATTAGAACCATAACCATTATACTTGCACCTGCATGTCTTAAAACAAGTTATTTTTGCAGCCAAGTGAGATAAGGCGGATTTGAGTTGGGTTTATGTGCTCTAATTAACACTTAAAGACAGTGAGTCATATACTGCAAGTGTCCTTTTTATGTGTATGTTATAAAGGAAAACCCCCATTAGCTTGGAGATAGGGACACTAAAACTATGGTACTGTGTGAGTTGGACTTGGATGCACTCAGAAAGGGTGGGTTAAAGTTCAAAACTACCCCAAATAATAATCCACTGACCAACGGAATAACTAAATAATCCCTTTGTAAAACCATGCCTCATAAATCATAGGTCGACGTACCTTCAGCTCTTGGTCCAGATTTGATGTTGAGACTCCCTTTCATTGCAGACATGGATAAAGCCACGCATGGTTTCTTCAGGTGAGCTTCTGTCTCCATCACTATAACGATCTGGGCCGTGTGGAGGGAAACCTTATGAAATGTGACACCCAGAGCTCCAAAAGTGCCCACTGGTGCTTGGTAGTGAGTGTCCAGTCGGGGGGTACTGGTTCGAGTTTTGGAGGGTGTAGTGCGTGGGCTGGAGGAGTGGGTTGATGATTTGGTGCTAGAAGTTTCCCAAGTGTGACCTGGGTAGACCTTCTTCAGATAAGACTTGGCCTGCTCCAGTTTTGCCAGTGTGGGGTTGATTTTCAGAGGGCGCGAAAACTCGATGTTGAGTTCAGCTGTGGAGAAGAGGGTAAGAATGGTTAGGTGCAATATATAAAGGTAAAAAACAGAGGAGTGGAGTGGACTAAACTAAGTAAGGTTTTAGTGCTGCACAAATGTCAATGTGTTTTTTTACTTTTATGAATATGTTTAGTTAAGTCAGCATCTTAACATTCTGAAATGGACTTAAATTCATGTACTTAAAGGAGGAGACAAGAACAAAGTGTACTGTGGACTAGAGTTGTAACTGACCGAAGACATTTTTGTTTAACGACTGATTGACTACAAGCAAGCATGTTGGCAAAAGTTCTTAGATTTTGTAGGATCTTGAGCAAAAGCAAATATATGGACAGAGAAGTACTAGCAAACAGGATCTTCATGAGTGAAAAGGCAGACTAAACTGTCCAGCCAGTCCAAAAACTCCAGCTGACTCCTCTGCTGTTGTGCATATAAATCTTTATAACCTTAATAAAATAATTACATGACAAATTGACATAATGACTAAACCTAATGTGGACTAAAATAAAAATAATTTGAAACTATCCATTTTGGGAAACAGTATACAAACAAACATCCAGTATTTTGCACCAACATTTCTCAATGTCTATTTAACAATAGTACAGAGTTAAAAGTCTTTTGCTCATCCTCATACCTATGATTTATGCCCCAAAACAAACCAAAATAGGTGATGGAAAGGAAATGCTGAGTACAGGTAGTAAAACATGCATTTATTTTTAGTAAACCTTATGGCAGGGCAGGTCACTGTAAAAACAAATATTACTTTTTACGACTGGCAATTTATGCTAAAGCCTTTTCATCCTTTGCAATACTAAATCCCTTTAAAATATGTTAGACCCTAGACACAAATATAATAAATTCACTGTTGGCTCAGACTATTGCTTCGTCTCATTTGGAAAGTCACAGTAAACTGGAAAAATGCCATTTCAGGTTTCTAAAGAAAAGGAAGTTTTCATCAGGACTTGTTTGACAAAGATTAGTTGCAGTCTAGCCCTTGGGATGCTGAGCAGTGTGTCCACTAAATCAAAGTTCGTTTTTTTGCATGCTACGACCTGTTGAGGGACAGCTGGGTCCACTCTCAATGGTGATTTCTCCTTGCTCTAAATACAGACATATGCACAAATGACGGTCAGTCTTACTGTATCATCCACAAGTACAGTATATAATATACCTACTGCCAGCTGGTGCCTCTCTCCTGTTTTACCTCTGCACTTCAGCCTTCAAACACTAGACTGGAATTTACAGAGACACATGAATTAACTCAATGCCGTTTTACACCACTTCCATTATCCCATTTTTCCACTTGGTCATGATGATCGTAGAGAGGAGTGCAGCTGGTTTTCATGGTCTCATCAAGGCAGCCGTGTTTAGGGGCATTTTAAAGGGTTTTTAGGCCTCTCGTCTGTCTCCCGTCCCAGGTAGGAGGACTGGATGACAGAGTCGGGAGTGTTGCCAAGAGAGAAAAAATAAAAAGCATAAAGTGTGCCCTCAGGATTGGCTCTTGTTTAATCCAGTGGAAGTGAGGCACATGGTCAGACGAAAGGATGGCTGAGAATTGGAGAACAGAGAAGAGGAATTTGCAGTGCAATGTAGCTTATCATTTCCACTTGACTTATCACCAGGAAACTTTCCAGCGGTGAAATAAATAGTCTGTGTGCAGCTGCTCATCCAGGCTGCTCCGTCTCTCTCCAAAATTTGACTTATTCCTTCAACATCCTTCCTAAAGCCATTTTGATATTTTATCAACTGCCCTCGCCAGTGACTTATCATCAAGGTCTAAATTGTAGTACTATCTAATAATCGGACAGGCTATATTTTAGGAAGAGTCTTGAGGTGCTACACATCAAGCTATCTCTAGTATTGAAGTATCTAAATTAAATGAATCAAATCTTTGCAGTTCTTTGTGGTTTTGCAAAATACCTCTAATAAATCCAATTAACTGTTTAAAAAGTAGACACAGCCTTTTTGTCCTAATGGATCTGTTGTGATTTGAATAGAGTCCCCTATTAAAACTGTTAATTCAGGGGAAACAAAGATGTCCCATAGGTTTGGCAGTTACAGTGTATTTATTATTGTTGCATTGATAAGACAGGGACATTTTAGTTCTCCCTGAAGTGTGACTGGAGATCGGGGTTACAATCAGTGCATGTCAACAAAGCAGCAACACTATGGTTGTTAGCCACCTGCTGAGAGTAAGGATATTATCAGCCCATTTAAATGATTAATGTCTCATAGTGTTATTTCAATGCACTGTGGACAACAACATCACTGAGGTCATGTGATAGGTTAGAAAATGAAAAAGGCTTCCCAGGACAACTCAATAACATTCTTATCTTTTGGTAGGGCTAAGAGGCTCTTGTGGGAGCGATAAGTCATGACGACACTCTTGCACATTACTTTGCAGTGACCGAGGGATGGAGGGATCTGGTTTTTACGTTGTGTGAACTAAAACATGTCTCTGTGGAAAGGGGTGCATCTGTGCGGCTTCCCTCCGGCTTTATCCAGGAACCAGTGGAGCACATCGTGTGTTTTTACTGCTGAGGAGCAATGTCAAGCCATCAATCTTTCTCAGAAGTCTAATAAAACAAGCGTGCAGTGTTGTATGACTTCATGTCCAGTACATCTCGGACATTTCCTTAACTTTGGCTGGGTTTCTACAATGTGGGAATGTCAGCAAGATGGACATTGTAATAGAGCGCCATTTGGTTTGAATATTAAGGTGCAAAAAAGGAAACTTAATATTTAATAGTATATTTACAATTCAGTACGGACTCAAGTACAAAACTGAATTGAGATGTAGTGCATTGAATTTATAAAATGTGTCGCAGGAATCACAATGCCTTTTGCATTGATTTTGTGATAGTCTTCTTGGTATATAAATGGTAAGAGGGGATTTTGTTTTCATTTGATATTTGATGCTATTTGCTTAATTTGATAACTAAGAAAATGGCAAATGCTAAATGTCAATTTGTTGCAATGCTTAGCACAAGAGCAAGCAGTAAATTTAGTAAATGATGTTTTTAAAATAAAGCACCCTGACAACAGCTATTTTAAGCATGAGCAGTGAGAGGGAGGTCAGAACATGGCGTGGTCATGGGGCGTAGGGTGAAGAGGTGGTGTATCTTTACAGAACAGGGCTAATGTGAACAGGCTGGGAGTATTCGTGGGACTGGTCCGTCTCAGGTGTCAGCATGTATTAGCACCAGAGCGACCGGGAGATCAAGGTCTGACACACAAACCCATACACACTTATGGAAATCTCTAAAGAGGGGTGCGCAGATCAAATATGCTTATTACCCAGGTTACTTTAGCGTTTAGGAGAGGTCATGCATGACGCCGTCCCCACTTTGAACTGGCAAAACACCACCAACATTGTTTTCATTTGCACCCCAGCTTTGATTTTTTTAGGTCTTACTTCTGCACGCTTGACTTTGTGCTTCAACACACAGGTGGCAAGAAGTTCAGTTATAAAGGGCTGTGTATATGTAAGCTACACCTTTTCAAACAAAATCTATGTATGTCTTAAGAAATTTCTGAGAGGCATCTGCAGAATCCCACTGTCACAAAAAGGCCCTTGTACCAGATGAGGTTAGTGACACCCGTCTCTCATACCATCTGAGTCAAATTAGTGTGTCTCTGGGCAGTTTGGAGGGGCACACACTTGTATACGGTAACTGACAACTTTCCTACAACGCTATAGTTTGACGTGAAGCAGGGACACAACAAAGAAATGGTTCCAATTTGTTCTAGCTAATCTATCACCTGCTGCTTCTCCAGTGAAGGGGAAAGTCAGTGTCTCTACTCCAAGTGGTAGCAGTTACATCCTGGTCTCTGTCATTGACCCACTTCAAAACTAGGACTGAGTCAGAGAAAGAAAGAGAGGGAGGGAGCCAGAGGGGAGACAGCATGTGGTGTGTGTTTGAAAGTCAATGAATGGCAATGGATGAGCATATTTACATTGCATATGTTCATTAATATGTATTGTCTCGTTAAATAAATAAATAAATAAATATGGCACCATGCAAAGCACCCTTTCATTTATTTATTACATTCTTATATCACCACACCTTTCGTTTGAATCTTTGAAACAATATTCCTTCTCACTTTCTGTTGATCTACAACTTGCAACCACTTCTTTATGCAACCACCAACCATCAGTCAAAGGCTGCAAATGCTTAGTGTGAGGTTTCTGTAGGAACTGTAACATCCACTATCCTCTAACCAAAAAACAAAAAGCTTGAGTGGTACTTTAAGCTCGCCTTGAACTGCTCTCGCTGGCTTCCTGTCTGCTTCTCCATTAGCAGTGTTTATGAGTGAGTGTGTGTGTGTGTGAGTGTGTATGTATGTATGTGATGAGCAGCTGTTGACTGAGGGTCAGCCCTGAAACACCATCCGGCCCACTGTACACATGTTACCCCTGATTCCCACTCAGCATCCTTGGAAGGGCAGCTCTGATTGGCTCGGTAGGATAAATGCTGCTAAAATTGCGAGCATATTGTTGTAAACACATTGGAAGACGTGGCCTCATGGCACTCTGCTCTGGGTTTGTTGTGCGTTGAAATAAATCAAATGTGAAAAGCTGTCGAATCAAAGTACAGGCGCCAGACATGATACATAGACATCAGAGAGGGAGACAGCAGGCGCAAACACAGCATCTGCTACATAAATACAGGAGACACAAGGCTGGACACACTTCTTCCTCATTACAACAAGAAGAGTCAAGTTTATTTTAAAGCATCTTCGGCCAAAATATTTTTCAAATTCAAAGCTCCAATAAACTGTATTGGCACTTGTTTAAACTGTCAAAGTATCTGGGAAGCCACTAAAATACCACTTTGTTCAGTTTATAGCCTCAAATCCTAACAATAGTAATATTTCACTCAAATTCATAAATCCACAAAGAATCTTGATGGTCAAAAAAAACATCTTTTGCCCCAACACATTTTCTTAATTTAAAAAAATGTAAATATTGTATTGTCTAAAACTTGTCAAAATAATATGTTTTTAAATAAATAAATATTGTAGTTTGTAAAATTTAATAAGCAAATGTGCATTCTATTCTAAGTCAGGTAGAGCCAATGGATGATCTGAATGTACTGAACAATGATCTCCTTCATAAACACGTTTGCCTATGGAGATGTGGAGACAAACAATCCCAATGGGGTCAGAGACCATATCATCTCCTTCTTAAACACCTTTGATTATGGAGACGTTGAGATGGACTTTGAGCCTCAAAGGAAACATCTGGTTAATGCTCCAGCTGCTCTGGAGGCCCCAGTACAAGCTTTTGTGGGACCACTTCAGCATAAACTAGCCCAACAGTACAGTCACCCTATGACAGTTCACTTACAGGGTTCAGCAATGCACTACCAGGCAGGGGACAATGGATATTATCATGTGATAACAGCTCCAAATCCACATCCTGTAGCTGGTGCGCTGACTCTGCCTGCGCCTAAGGACTCCACTAAACCTACTTCAAGTAAAACAGAGTTCAGGAAAAGGAACTGCAGGGTGACCAAGTCTCAAAAACCAGAGACCAAAGGCTGAAAGCAAAAACGATCCCAGAAAATGTAAAATGGTTGATGATCAGGTCCCAGCAGTCTCTGCTCCTCTGAAAGAACCACCAACTGCTCTGTCTCTGTTTAAAGATGAGATGTGGTTTCAAGTCAAGAGAGAGCTCAACACCAAAGACTCTGATGTGATCTCCACTGTGCTCAAACAAAGAGTAGGTTTACTCTAAGATTCAACTTAAGCTATGCAATGCAAACTTTAATCTTATGATTCTTTATTTTCTAGTGGAATAAGATGCCTCCAACTGCACAGGACAAATACCAGGAGCAAGCGCAGTTCAATGAAAGTGTATCACATATTTCACACAATTTATTGATTTATGATTCATTTGCTGAAAACCAGTGTGGACTAACATTTCATTTAAACATTTGGTTTATCTCTTCAATATGTACTCCAGGACCGTAGTGGATGTCCAATAATCAAATCAGGTAATTTATCAAAGCTCTTTCATAACACAGCTATAGCCACTATATAATGTGTTTGTATTGAGCTCTGATGATGATGAGATGAGTGTCCGTCGCCTGTTTAAATGTTCCCCTGAACAGACAGTGACCATGGAAACCATGTTTGTCCTGGTACATTATTACATGAAACAGCATGAACTTACCTCAACTTCTAGTCATTTTTAAGGGTAAATGACAAATAAAAAACTGTCCACTGCAAAATAAATATACTTTGTATTTTTAAAAACTCCACCAGGTGCATTAGAAGATCAGATAAAGATACAACAGCTGTCAGAAAATACTATAAAATATCTGAACCATGTGTTTGTACTATACACTGTATTTGAAGCAAAACATGAGGGTTAATTTATCAGTTTTGAGAAATTAATTGAAAACATTTAAAACATCATTAGCACCAGGAATAAACAAGGTCTGGTCTAGCAACCATATCTGAAACTGCATTTTTGTTTCTAGTATTTAGCAGTGTACTCCAACCAAACACAGTCCCATAGATGAACACTAGAGTGGGCCTGTTTTATGTGAATCAAAGGGAACCAGTAGCATGTGTGGCCAATTCTAGTTGTTTCCAACAAAGTTGAACCTGGGGCAAAATCCTGTGCCTGGATCCTATCTGACTCATCTGGGGAAGCTGTAATTTGTATCTGTATATGTTTTTGCACATGCAGGTGAAGACAATGAATGTGACTCATTAGAGGTAAACTTGGCCTACTAAAACAAAAGAAGCAGATCTTAGCATAACCATAGCTGTAGCAACACAATCATTAGCATTCTGGTCACAAAAAATAGCATTAATATATTACAGTAAGACAGATAGAAATAAATAGATGTACACATATAGAGATGCACAATGCAAGGAGCACTCTGTGGCTGCATGACCATTAAGTTATTCATCATTAGGGTATAAGAAAGTAGAGTTTGGGCAACCAGTGCAGCAGTTAATTTGCCTTTGCAAGCTAAGTACATATACAATTGTCTATATATTGCAAAAGTTGCAATTGTTTATCATATTAATTTGTTTGATTGGAAGAGTGTGATGCAGAATTATTTTAAGAAGCAGCAGTAAAATTATACCATTATTGTAAGGTTTCTAGTTCATGTGGTAAATGCTTGCTTTCCTGACAAAATCCTTATATTTTACTCTATATATCTAATAATTTATTCTAATAGAATGAAGTTGGAACACCCTTTAGTTATGCATGTTTCACACCTCAACAAACTTAACTGGTGAACTGAAAGAGCAAATTGGAGAACATATTTTTATAACATTATTGTTCCTTACTAGATTTTTTCCTTACAGTGATCCAATGGGAGCTTAGGCAAATTTCACCACACACTGAAGCAACTTTCATCATATGTACATAGTTAATCCCATCAGAGATATTTAGCATAGGTTAAACCAACGGAAATGTTGATGTAGTTTTAGTCTTGGGAAAGGTCATGCTTGTTCTAACATGACCACTTCCTTTATCGGGACTCTGCTCGGGGATAGATGGGCATTCGTAATGTGTGAGTGTAGAAAGGACTGCACAGAGGGCTGCATTGTGCTGAGGTGCAGAGGAGTTTTATTGATTGCAGGAAGTATGTAGGCGAGTGACCAAATGTATATACTATTCTTTATTTGAGATTCTAATCTTTTAAGTGGACTTTGTCAAGCCCATGTTACTCACACTAAAGAGATGTATTTAATGGTGAAACAATGACTGAAAATTGAAAATCAAGTACAAGACATTACAGGAATAAGGATTCGTCAACCGACATTATGACAACAGAAAGATGTTGTTTGTAAGTGAGTAACAAACTGATATATCCTACATTTGTGAATTGGATTTTCTCATTCCTCACAATTGTGTCTCTTCTCCTCATCCTCTGAAAAGAGCCTAACCTTGTGTTTCTCAAACTGTGGTACTCGCTGGTGGTACGGCTGCCTCAGTTGGCATGGCATACTGCAGTTTGATTGTTTTTTTAATTTAGAGAGAAATCTATTTATGTTTTTGTCCTTCTTGAACTACCTTTAGTTTAGTCTCACTTTAAACCCAATTTTAACCCCAATTGAAAAGTGATAAAATTCAGGCTTACTTGTAAAGCTGAACAATATCAAAGGTAGTACAATTAATATGAAATTGTATGCTTTTGTCTCTGTATAACTACTATCTAACTGCTGTCAAGAGAACACATCTAAAGCCATAGTTATTTCTAATAGGTCTGTGTACTCTACAGTATTATGGGAATGAACAGGATATGTACAGAGAATTTTTGCTGACAGGAGGAAGACGGGATATATGTAGGCGAGTAACTATATTTCCCTAAAACTTCAACACCTACACTCTCTCCTTTGCATGCATGCACAGTGTGGGTCCATCCGTGCCGTTTACATGTGGCTGAAATAACGCATGTCCGAGTGTATCTGCAGCATCTGGCCAGCTGTGTTCAGGGAGAAGTCAGAAGGATGTCCTGCCTACACACACTATTCATAAATCTCTCAGAGGAACAAGGCAGTAGCATGCATTCGTACACGCCAAACCCACTCATGCTTTTATTCACTGCCGTTTTGTATGGTTAAGATGTCAGCCACACCTTAAGGTCAACAACTGGAGTTTAAAAGGACACATATGGCAATCACATTGGTCTAAATATAGATGGAATTAACAAGGGGTTGATAATGACTTGTTTTCATATAGTGAAAATACAACCCAATAGTGTGCAGAAAGTCATAGTTCTACATAAATATAAACTGCACCACCACACCAGTAAATAGCATAAATAGATATTTGTTGCACCAGAATCTCTTCCTGTCATAATAAACTAGAAGAAGACATTGCAGGAGCAACTATTATAATTGTGTACCAAATTTAAATGAATTATTAGGACGCTAGCATGACCATGATGAAGAGTGTTTGTGTGGATGTGTCCCACCTGGCCCATTGAGAAAGTCTTTGAGCTGGAGACAGAGCAGAGGGGGAGGGATGCCCGTTTTACTGTCCACTTCAGCGGCTACTGTCTGCAGCCAAGACACATTGTAATCTAGAGACTCTGGCAATGTCTTCCCCAGGTCTGTAAAGAGAGGCACTATAAGAACAGGCAGTAACAAAAGAGCCTGAAACTCTGTAAAAGTTAAGTTATAAAATAAATAAATGGAAAATCTGGTACACATTGTTCACTTCTCAGTTAACTAGAACAAGACAGTGTATCTTACCCAGGCACTTGTAGTCTGAGGCCACTCCTCTTAAGGCCACATCAAACACAGACAGCTCTATCCTCTGCTTTCTGTGATGGCAGCTGAGCAGTAAGGAAGGCTGCATCACCTGGAGGTACAGCAGTGGTTCCAAAAGCTGGTCCCCGGGCCCCCTGCGCCCTGGCTGCCTCACTATAGTTACTCCCAGGGCCTGACGGGCAGACGAGCGGGTGGGGATAGGCAGACCCTCAAGTGAGAGCAGGCTGCCCCTCATCAGCGGAGAGGCGGGCTGAGACCTGTTACTGTTCAGTATGTCCTCAGCTGTTAGCCCTGCCAGAGACCCCTGGGCAGCTGCCAAAGGGCCATCCGGAGTCGGAGACAGAGAGATTGGGGGAGAG
>KN494902.1:1221-38063 GCA_000787155.1 Scartelaos histophorus | reverse complement strand
CCCCAAAACAAAACAAAACAAACAAACAAACAAACAAAAAAAAACAGAAAATTATAAGGGTATATTGTGTCTTAAAGAGTACATATTAACCTTGAGCTTGCTATGTAGTCATAATCTATGATACCCATGGATCATTATTAAAAATATAATCATTCTTTCCATTATAATTTACACATATTCTATTGCAATATTCATCTAAACTAACTTATAACCTACAATAAAAGAAACAGGTCAGCTGACAACTGTAACATGGTTGAAAGCTCTGAAAAGTAGATTTTGTATAATGGCTCTTCTTTAATTAAAGCTGAACTCACTAACACTTAACAGATACTGGCAATACTATGCAAATGTCATCCCACCAAAAATAAATAAAAAAATACAAATAAATAAAAATATTATTTACAAAAAGTTTACTCTGTACAAATGCCATATTACAAAAGTACTGACCTTATCAGTAGGCTCCTTCTTCTCAGGGGTGCCAGGGGCGTCAGATGATAGGGGGCTAGAGCAGGCATAAGTCATGACTGACAGTCTGCTGGCTGTGAGGAAGATGTCAAAAGGGATGAAGCTCAGATTTTTGATGATGGTGGACTTTTGGGATGGCCGGGCAATGCAGTGGTGGCTGGCTCCACTCTGTTGCTCAATTTGGACAATGCGTATGTGGGCACTGTCACTGCCAAAGCCACTGTCCTGACCTGTGCCGCTGTGACGCGACGCCGCCTCCACACCTGCTGAAGGATCACGACTGTGAAGCTTCTTCTCATGTCGACGCACCTGAGAACAAACATATTAAACAAAAGTTACTATTGTAAGCTTTTAGTCATGATATAAAGCTGTTGCTCCCTCAAAAACATACCCAGGGCTGTATTTGGTTTCATTCACATATGTTTGAGTAATCCTGCATTCTTACTCTGTCTACATATCTAAAGCTCAAATTGCTCTGTTCCATCTTTTGATGTCATCAAGCGGTAGTGTTCAATTTAACAGCTACCATTTACGTTTAGTTCAGTAGAGATTGGCAATTTCAGAGCTGAAATCATCTAAATGTTATTATACTCCATACACCTTCACTAGAATCAAAGTGGAGCACTTCCTGTATTAACACATGACATCACAAGGTAGAGCAGAGTGTTTTCTGTTTGAGAGAAGAGCCTAAATATGCAGAGTTTGTGTGTTAAACATGTGTGCATGAAACAAAACAACTAAAGGGAAGGTTGAGATGAGGAAACAACATGGGCCCTTAAAGTAGTTCAATTTACTGGTAAATCCACACACTGCAATGCATTGTGATACAAAGCTTAGTTCTTCTGAAGCAGCAAAAACAGCAGCCGAGGACCAGGTGCATCTAATAATGCAGTCATTATTGTAAAAAAGGTCCTTTTTATTTATTGTTGTTGTCTACCATCTGACTTTACATGAAACAAAGGCACAGACTAAATGGCTTTCTTGATTAAAATCACAAACAAATGGACTTAAGAAGCAGAGAAAACTACAGAGACATTAAAGGCACGATGTGGGACTTTTTCTGTGGCCATAGAATCATTTTGAACTTCTTGCATTGTTGGTATGCTTTATAAAAAAAAGTCCCCTACTCGAACAAATCAAATAGTTATGTACCGCAACTGTGGCATTGTGTAAAAGGGAGCAGAGATTTTATGCTTGGGATGTCAGAAGACTTCCAGTCTCTGTGGCAATAAAAGGGTTTCAGTGACAGCTGAAATAAATCACGGTGGAGTAGGTTTCTGTGTTTCAAGCAACAATGAAAACAGGCATTTTTATCTGGCTACCAAAAGCATGCCATCCCTGAGACTATAAAGACACCGCGGCTGGCTCCCACAGGGAACAAATGAGACAAACATATTAAACTAAATGGTACCTAGCAAAAGATGGACTAGTACAAGTAACTTTATAACATGACGGAAAGCTGGGAACAACATGGACTAAACAAAAAGACAGTTTCCAGATCCAGTTGCATGGAAATGTTTTAAAGCAATGGAATCAATTAAAAAATAAGAATTAGATTTGGGAATGTGCGGAGTGAACTGAAATGTTGAGAAGCAATGAAGTGCCCCAAAACCAGATCTACCACTGAGGCCCAAACTATTCTCAAAAAGCGGTATTTGAAATCAAACCACAATAAAGAAATGTTAGGTTGGCAATCAAATAATTGTCTTTATTTTTTCTGCACAAAGGCAAACCATGTTTTGCACAAAAAGCTCTCTAGATGACAATGATTAGGCAAATGCAAAAAACTACTGCATAAGTATTCATCATTGCCACCAATAACAAGTTCAACACGTTTAGCCCATTACTGGGGCCATTCCTTGCTTTCCTCATCCACCTTAATTGGTGGAACATCAGTTCCAATTAGCTACCGCAGCATTTGTAACACGATGATGATAAATAGTGAAACTGGAGTCATACAGAATGATTTTCAGCTCTCAAGGTGTGTCCTGTCCCCATAGTTACACACACACACACATACACACACACACACACACACACACACATACACACACCCTGCCTGCACATGGTTGCTATTACGCTGTGTTCATTCAGCTGCCCCTTCCCCTCTTTACATTGCTCCCGCTTGCTCGGATTTTAAATGTATATTATTGCTGTGGTGCCGATAGTGTTTCAGGACCTCCAGGCGGATACTAAAGCCACTGGCAGCACATTACACAGAATACTTGACTTATTAGATATTTCCTATTCTAAACAGTGTCATCAAAGGCTAAGAACAAGAGCCATATAAAACGCAGCAGCATGCCTGTTCAGTTCTTTTGGGCTGGGCCTGAATGCAGAGAGCTTCCATAGGATCGGCCAGATCCCTCTCTGTTCTCTGGTCTAATGAGGACAGGATGTGTGCACTTCGTTCTTTTCTACAGAAATGTAAGATTTTCCAAGTTTCGAGAGATGAGAGAGGGAGCTATTTATTTGAGTTACTTTTCTGTATTAACTGATGTTTTAGGTGCAGTTATTCTTACTTCATAAAGCTTTTACGTGAGCTACATATATTTAACAGTGATACTTTTAATAATACTACTTTCAAGGCTGCAAGGCTACTACTTACATATTTTATTTTCTTGTAATTATTTATGTACTTATTTGAGGGGACTGTACTTTAATGACTACAATTTTGCATTGATTAACCAACCATTGCTACACCATAAAGTTGTGTATTTAAGTAAACAAAAGGCATGATGCCCCATGTGAAGAGCATCCCACACTAAAGGGCTTCATACGGCAGCTGAGCCAGGACACAACTGCCAGATCCTCTTTACGCTCCTTTGTGTGCCTTCCCAAAGCTCTGACCGTACACATGCATTTACAATTACAGCAAATACTCTGTCTTCTCGGTAACCACCACTACAAGAGATTGCCCCCTAAGCACATTTGAGTCTATATTTAGATGTGCTTACAAGTGGAATATGGGATAATAGGGAACACAATCAGGGACATGGAGAGAAGGGAGACAGTTGTTCAAGCAGCTTGAATCAGCAGATGTAATCAGAGTATTAAACATATAAGCCACACAGGAACAGGACTTTCCCAGGATTGATCTTAACCAAACAAATGCATAGCTTACTGCAATTCTGGGCTTAGTTTTAGTCAAAAAAAAGAGAGAAAAAAACAAACAAACTTTGCTATACCAACAGTAGCTCAGTTGGTAGGGTGTTTGCCCATTGATCCAAAGGTTGGCGGTTTGAATCCTGCTCTCGACGTAAAACATAGATAGGTAGAGTAGTCACACCCACTAACCCACAGATAAATGGTGTTGTTGTTTCCTTCAGCAAGACACTTAACACCCTTGTGTGTGTGAATGGGTCAGTGGTTCTTTGATAAAAGGCTATTTTTACCCCAAAAAAGATGGCAAGAAGATTTATCTAAGTTGAGTTTAGGTCTGGGTGCTTTTCAGTCATGCATTTTTACGTGATCTTTTTCTGGTTCATATACACATATATATATACTAGCACTATATAGCAGAGGGCACATACACACGAAAAACTGCTCTAAACTCCATATGCTTCAACCTTTCAGCAATTTACTCATTGACAGAGGGCAATAAATTCAGCATACAGACATGAGCAGCAGCTAAAGGCTCAGGTCCCAGCTGAAATCCCTCTTTCCAAACATTACTGTGGATTGTATTATATAATGACCAGGGTGAAGCGTCAGTTCCACATCCCACTGCAATCTTGAATTGGACTTTGGTGATCTCGACTGAGCACGATTATTGTACACCCCACACCCCCTCCTGCCAATCATGAGGTCATCCCCTTTGAGGCCAGTGTTCCAAGCAAAATAATCGATAATCCCAATAGTATGAAAGTATGAGCTGCAGTGTGCCAATCATGTTTGAGTGCACTGGTCAGAAACAGAAGAAAGAAGATTTGGAAGAGTGGCAGACATTATGAGATTATATGGGCTTAGTTTAGTCAAAAGTAAATATTATATGCCTATCTATAATTGGTTAGTATCACAGTAAAAGTAAATCAGTCTTTTTTCTAACCTCAATAAACAAATTAAGTAAACTGAACTAAATATAATTACTTACATATGGTTTAACTTAAAAGCCAGTATGATTTCCTTAGTTTTTTTTTTTTTACACTTAACAAGACTATTTTTCTCAATGAACAAATACAATAAAAAGTTGCACTTTTAAATTGGAATAGGGTAATCCCAAAGGTATGTCTCCGATTTTGCCAATTACATCAACATTTAGTGCATCTCTATGACCTCTGATCCCTGACCCCTGTTTCTGTCAGTGCAGCTCAGAAGCAGTTCGGCCGAAATGGGGCTAATATGCGGAAGCAAATGTCACTTCACCCAAATGCCACCCGCTTTACAGTGCTGGCCGCTGGTCCAACATAACAACATCCCATATGCGGCCGATTGGTTCCAGATGAATGAAAAGTAGGTTGCAATTGAGGTTCAGAGATTAGGGAACATGTTTTAAGATGATGGGGAGGCCCTTGGTAGTTGACAGGAAGGAGTACAATAAATATGAAGTCAGTAACAGAGATGACCAGTATTACTTTAAACAGCTCAATTTAACAAGCAGGTTTATTCAGTGGGGTCTGCACCCAGTCATTTTATGAAGCATCATCTCCAAGGAGAACTGCTGAAGTCTGCGGAGGACATACTCTATATGCTATACCAACCTGAAAAGAAAAATGACTCTAAATATGGTTTAAATCTTGGCTACTGGTCTGACATGGGACATTTGAAAGAGAAACTACAGCGTACAGAAGGGGTGACTTTAGGAGTGATTAGTGGGATTGAAAAGTTTGTAAATGTTAAATAATGTTAAATTGGGCAGTGTATGCAGTGAGAGGTGGCTTTGTGACAAAACAGGAAATGACATCATTAGTAACAAGAGAAGAGGGGTGTGTGCAGGTGACACATCTATGGGACAGTGTTCACTTGGTTGTGCAACATGTCCAATAAAAATAAGTAAGAGCTTTGTTTTGACTTTAATAATCATGATGATCGATGTAGTTGTTTATTCTCATTATAATGTGTTAGAACAGATTTGGCTGAGGCCAATATCAGAGTCTATAGCGTTCCCATACATTTCATGGTCTTCATGGTCTGTTTCATGTTTATCACAGTTTTCCCGTGTTTTTTTTTTTTTTGTAAAGCTAGTAGAATTCCCATTGAATAACATGGGAAGTCATAATCCTAAATCTTTGTGACAAAGCATTCACTTGGCTACTTACTGCAGGATGCCTGCATGGAAATTAACTTCTGTATCTTGACTCCATCAGAGTTTACAGGTTAGGTCCCTGCTGTGCTACCCACAATTGTTTACCAGAACCATTAACTTGATAGCAGGACTCTGTGCTTTTGTACACATGCAGGAAAACTTCAATGCAGTAATTCCTCATCTTAATCCCAAATAATAACACCAATACTTAACCAAATGCCATAAAGAGGCTCTTATATTCTAGCAGCATACAGAGAGGGGAAGACATTTATAATATGAAGTCACCATTCTTTGTAAGCCGTAACAGCAGTCACAAAGCAAAAGCGGGGCATCAAAGGCAGCCATTTAATTCACTGAACTTTGTTTCAATAACAAAGGCAACCTGCTATGCACTTTAACTGAACCACAACAAAGAAGCAGGGAAAGGTCGTGACCTGCAACTCAGCAAATGGAGGCAGAGTGCCTCAGAGAGACTGTCAACTGTACTTTAAACCCACAGGGCTCTAAGTAGGACCACTTTAACTAGCACTGCCCCCGTCTCCGCTAGTGTCTCCTCTCACTGCGTTTTGAATGAGACTACAGCAAGATTACAAAAAATCAAACAAATAATCATTTAGGCCTCATAATTTGTTTATATATGTTACAGTCTGAATTTCTTCATCAGTGCAGCCCAATCTATGGCTTTGGCATGTGAAATGAATTTTAAAATGTTTCTATGACCGTTTTAGTGAATAAGAAGAGTATGCTAATGCTGGACTTCCAAACTCTTTTCTTCCCATGGTCCACTTCTGACTCCTAAGCCACTTTTTGGAAACCACTGGTCTGCTCTACTCACTTTCCCCTTTTCTAAAGCTCAAAGTCGAAGTTTCTCTCCTCTTTCAGTTTGAGCAGGATTACCAATAAATCATTCATTTTTCCTGGCACATCATTAAGTGCAGGGCTTTCCTAATTCCATGTAAACGAGGGAAAAGCAAATATCCAGGTGATGGCTCCAATTTCTAAGTGTTGACATTCCTGAAGCAGTGGGTCAGTGGGAAGATGCGTGATCCAAAATCTACATTTATTAAAACAAGGAAAATCAAGAACACAGGATTTAGACAGCCCTAACTTTGAGAGGGAGAGGGCAGATAAAAACAGACACAAGAAACACATGGACAGACTCCAAATCAAGAAGATGATGGTGTTCATCACTTTTCAGCTGGTTTATGGTTCGGGAAAGCCCTGGCCCATAAACAAAAGATGCAAATGATAATGGCTGAGAATGAAAAGAAAAATTGTGAAAACAGTGAGTTAATGTTGTCCATGTGAGGGACTACAGTCTCCTGCCGCCTCTGGTCAAAAAGAACTGCTTTAAAATGTCTTCGCTCAACGCCTGCACACGACATCAGTTTGCTTACAAATTCTATATAAATTGAACACAGATACACCCTTCTTTTGAAACAAAGCTTAAAGAAATACTAATGTAGCTTTTAAACTATGGTCCCTCTGAAGAGCTACTCAAAAATAAAAGTCGCTATTGTGTCCAAGTTCAAATGGATGCAGTCAAAGAAAAGCAGACAAAAATATGATCTTATGTCACAATCAAATTTAAAGAAATGTTATGATCTAAGTTGACAGGTTTACAATGTTAGCAATGTTAGTAATGTAGCATAGTAGTATTGCTCTTCAGGTTTCTACTTACCCTGCAAATATTTTTTTTAATTAAATTTATAGGGATGGGACAGGAAAATTACATATTTTTGTACTTCTGTTTTCTCCCCTCACTTTACTTGCTGTGTTAAGTCACTTCCCCTTATGACTGCCACCACAATACAGTCAGCGTGCATCCTGCTTATGAAACTACTGCACATGGCATCAGATTTGTCAAGTTGTAGGTTGAGCATTGCACATAACCTTACAGCTAACTGTTAGGAGGGTCTAAATGGGGCCCAGGAGAGATTGCAAAAACACTTAAATATTCATGGATGACATCTAAATCTTCAGGCATGTTTTTAATGAGGAAACAATGTTATAACATAACACAGAAACCTGAAAAACTCAATTTGCATAATACCCCCTCTTTAAAACACTTTCTGCCTTCTGCCTTGCACTAATTATTTTAATTGTGCAATTGGTTAAAATGTTCAGTTTTTACACATGTAGAGAGTGCAAATCGTAGAGGCTGTGTATTTCCAGGTTCAGAGTTGCTTTCCTATGCAGCATGACTCCAGGCTGTCAGACAACTCGGCCAAACCCACTGTGCCCTGAGCCCAATCTGTGGCAATCAAGATCCATCGAAAAGCCTCAGACCGCGCCCTCATCCTCGTCAGGAGACATATTTCTTCCACAGATCCACCGCTGTCAAACAAACTCCTGAATCAGATTCTCCTATAAAACTCAGTGGGGTTGAAGGGGTGATGGTGAGGACATGGATTAGCCCACATCGCTACAATAACACGCACTGTTTGCATTACCAAAGTGAGGCAGTTTTCGTTTTTAGCACAGGAAATGTTCAAAGACGCCAAGAGACAATTTCTAGATTAACACCGCAGCCGTGTTAGTTAAAACAAACAGCGTAAAGCGCCCCAGGACCCATGACGCAACTATTCAAAAATGATATACAGACTTTCTTGTCCAACATTATCACCTTGGCTTGGGTCAAATTGACTTTTATCACCAAATTAAAGGATAAACACAATATTAACTATGAGGTAAACAACATAAGTAGAAGGTACCACGCCAACTGTTTAACTCGCCAGAACAAACATTGCTTATTAATGTTTGATTGGCTATTGTACAATGCAAAACTTTGATAACCGGTCAGCCTCCTCCCTTCAATGGTGGACGCACAAGCGGCTAATATTTCAGAGCACTTGTTGACTCCGAAGACAGGAAGATGAAGGCCAGATGTGGAAAAGGTGTAATTATAAGACATGGCCGACGTTTAGTCAATGAAAGACAGAAGCACCCTAGGGTCTGTGCTAATTGCAGTGACTCTGGCCAGTATAATCCTCGTATAGTATCATCGCGTTTCCTTCTCCTCTCCATTTCTTTATTTTCCATGAGCATAAAGACATAAACAACTGGCTCTTATTAGCTGTCAGTGTCCCGATACAGTTAAGGAAGAGTGCATGGGGTAATGGTTTAATCTAATTTGTAGAGATGAGCTGGTGGTAACAGTGAGGCCTGAAATGTTTGTCTCTGTAGCTACTGTCCCTGTCTGGGATTTGAAACAATGACTATAATAAAGAACTGCCTGTACAATAGCAGGTTAATGTCTTGCTCAATGGCTAATGACAGTCGGAAATTGCACTTACATGGCCGCAAGCGTGATGACTTAATGGAAAGTGCTCATTAGTGCATGTGGTTTGCGTGTGTAAATGTGATTCAGATTCACTGCTGAAGCATGATTACAGTTTGGGCAAAGCAAAGGATTGTTACATTATCATAACTTGGCATCTAAAACAACACAAAATTATTAAAACACACACACACACGCACACACATGACATAATAAATTTACTTACTTACTGTTAAATTTTGAGAGAAGTCTTTGAAAATTCCAGGGAGGTTGGATAATATATAAAATAATACAAATATAAAAATAATAAGTTAAGAGGTTATCTTTTGTCCACTAATGATAAATGCAATTGGAATTATTTTTTTAATACGGTATGTAAATGAAGTGAGTAATGCATTGCAGTATAAATATTTGGTTCCACTGCCTCCTTGTCTCTATGACGATGTTATTGCTTTGCCTGGAATGTTCCTGGTTTGACATTAAAAATATTCATATAGCATTTATTCATTGCAGGTGTTTCTAGGGGTGACTTGTCTCCCTAGTTTAATCTATACTTTGTAACGTCCGAGACAAAGCAATAACATTTCCAGGTGACAAGCTGCTGACGAACTCTCTACTATAAATGTTACGCAGTGCACCTTTAAATCACAAAGAAACGCTTGAAACATTATGTCGTTTTTGTTCAGCTGAGGTGGTCTGAGATTTCGAGTGTGAGTGATGCAGCCGTGATCAGCCCAGTCCCCAGAGGCAGACCTCTCACTCCACTGCTGATACGGAGCAATCAAAGAGAAACACACATTTAAAACATCCACAAGTTCAACAAAGCACTCGCTATTTAAAATGCATTGTGACGCAGAGAACAATCCTGGCTCACTGTCTATTTACAGAGCAGAAATTAGAAGCCAATTGGAGTAATCTTCTTTTAATTTCTATCTGGATTTGCTCCCAGATCTGAGAGCTGTAGTCCTCGTAGGAGAGTGATGCAAGCGCTCCTTGTCCCCTTGTAGGGCTTGTTTTGGATGCTTGGTACAGGCTGGGCTATACGGATAAAACCACACAGTACAATAAGATTTCTTGGTACCAAAGATCTAGAAATGCTCTTTGTGTATTACACGAGGATGAAGGACATAAAATTTGAAAAACATTGTCAGGTGTCAAGAACATGATTGCTCAGCTGCAAAGGGAGGATTCAGAAGCAGCTTAACAAAGGAGGAACACCTGTAGCACTCTTAACTCCAAAACAGACTTATCATCACACACATTTTTCAGGTTTGGGTCTGGCCCGAGGTACAGCGGGATTATCAGAAATTGATTTTAGCTGAAGATGCGTCCAAGTGCTGGAGCATGAGAAGTGTTTTAACATGATTCATCGCTTAATATCTAAAAGCACTGGAAGGACTCCAAACTGGAAAACTGAAACAGGTGATATGTACATTGAAGTGCACCTCTTGATTATCCAAACCATGTGAGCTGTTATAGTGCATTACGCCTCCAGTGGATTCATGGCACTCATTTGTGCAGGTCTATCACTGCCCAGGCTTCATCTGGGACAAATAGCACGGTCAAATTTCAGGGGCAAGATTTAGCCTAAAGCAACAACATACACACATAGAAATATACTTAAATCAGCATGTGGATAGAAGACTGAAGACTGAAACAGCTGATAAGAGCCAGAAATACAAATCAGAAAACACAAAACATAAATGTTGGTTTCTGTTTACACATTATTATAGTAAAATGCATTACAAGTGAAACATACCAAAAAAAATAAAATAAATAAAAATAAAAAATATCATTGTGTGTGGTGTCAAAGACTTAGTAAGTAGAAGAGACAAAACATTGTTATCACAAAATATGTTTTTTGTACTATAAAATAAAAGTCAATGAACACTCATTTTGGGGAATAAAGTCAAGATTTTTTAAAATGATGTCTCAAATGGTGCAATAATTTACCTATAATTAATCAGATTCAAAGTCACCATAATACAATCAACTTAAAAGAAGTACTAACCTTAAGTGGGAAAATCCAAGTTCACTTAACAGGTCCTTAAAGGGAGACCTGGTGTTTTCTCTGTCCCAGTCCAAGGAGCCAGCAGGCCTCACTTCTGTTTGAGAACTCCCATTAGCCCCTGGGTACAATATTTGCACTGTCTATGATCCAGAACTTCACACAGTGCCCTGTCCAAGTTACAAAGAGTAAACCTAATACTGCCGCTCACCTGTTTGTGTAGGTGGAAATGTGCTTATTCAGGTGTTAGGCAAAGTCTGTTTCCTCTTTTCACTTCTTCAGACTAGGAGATTCTGGGCTTTCTCTCTCCACAAAGTCTATGTAGTAGTTGGCCTGGCTTGCCCTGCTTTTACTAGTCCCATGGGTGTGTGACCCTCTGGTGGTCTTAGGGCACTCCTGAGTCCATCTCACCTGAATCTGACATTCAATCCCTGGGTTCAAGGCAGGGGCCCAGGCATTGCCTCTGGTCAATGGCACCATTTGTTTCTCAGCTCTAATAGAATTCCTCTGCTTGTGATTTTATCTCAAGTTTTCACGCCAATTTTGCCAAAACCGATTGAGGAGGGGAGCAAATTCAGCTGCTACTGATCTGGAGAGGATCAGGTTTCCAAAAGGGGCCAATTGAAAAGAATGTGCCATGGTTATGCTTTCTGAGCGGGGTGTGTTACAGGCCAGGACAGGAAAGGTGAGTTGTTATGACTGGCTGTCAATTAGCAGTTGGTTCACATAGGAGGGTAAGCAAGACATGGACAAAAAAGGAAAAAAAGACACCATTTCATAACAAGAGAAGGGCAAAACGATGAACGCTGGTTAAAAAAATATGTATGTTTTAGATAAACTGGGACAACAAGACTTACTTAACAGATCTAATGTAGCCAAAATGGAAAAAGGAGATGGAGCCTTATTTATTATTACTAACACAGCAAAAACAGTGAGAGGTTAGATAGGGGAGGGTTGAGGTGAAAAGGATCCAGCCTTTAGAGGAGGTTAATGGCCTGGTTGAGTAGTTAAGAGCTAACCCCAGTCCCACTTCTGAAGCTTTGGACTGGTCCCAGGACTAAAGACAATACTCTATCCAATCTGGACTTCTCACTGTCACTTCTCATCTTGGTGGATCTCTGCCTCAGTGCTCCCCTGTGTATTCTCTGTCATACAGCCATCTATTCTCAAACGCTGTCTTCAAGTACATCTGCTCTGGACTATGTCTCATTTGATGTCTCTGTATTTCTGTTGGCTGATGGGAAAACATAAAAGCTCTTCTGACACGTTGCTGTCCTGAGCGCAGGTCGAGGCAGTGACTGGGATTCTCAGGCTCAACAGCTACGAGACAATATGAAACACTCAGCACAGTGAGGAGGGCCTTGGAGATGGTTTATTTTAAAAGTACACAGACCAAAAACAATTGAGGCATAGGTTCCTCATCAGGCCAAACTTGTCAACCACACCACACCGCAGATAAGACGTGCTGTGATTTTGACATTTGGCTAGTACTCCTACTTGAACTGGAGAATGGGTTTGCAAAGAAGTCCCAAGGGTCATAGAGCTCCCATTCTCCCACAGGCAAGGATTATGTCAGCTGTAATGGTTTTATTTAAGAACTGCAGTCTGTTTTTGACTACAATGCAAAAAACTATATTCAAGATTTATATTCATATTTATATTTTAGTAATTTTAACTAATTTAGATTTAGATATTTTTTTTCCTTCTTGTTCCATCACGCATGAGGTTTTGATATTTTATTCTAACCCTAACCCAACTAAGATATAATAATAATTAAAAAATAATAATAATAATAATAATTATTATTATTATTATTAAAATAAACAAATAGCTTGTTTTCAAGGAGTCCTAAGAGATGCATTAATCTACCCAATGTCTCAATATCAGTTATGCATAGTTTGCCAAGTGTTAGCTCCCCTCTTTCGTGTTCTTTAACATGATCCCATCTTGCACATCTGAAAAACATGGCTGACTGTCCAAACATATTTGACTGTATTTGAGTGTGGTTGAGGGGATGATGTGCTTCAAAAACACGCACACAAAGTCCTCCCCACTAATAACTCCATGCTGCTGTCCAAACCCACTGACAAACCAAAACAGCTACCGATCCGTGTTTTCGTGCCTAGTGTAAATTCACTTCTCACAGTGGTTCATCTTGGCTGGCAAAGTCAACTACTTTTTCCAGGTCCTACATTAGGCCAACTTTGCCTGAAAGCAAAGCGAGGGGCCTGGGGATGTCCTCCGTCCGGGTGCTAAAGACAGCACAGACATAATAATGTTGTATAATATAATGTCATAATCTTCACTCTGTCAAAATCTATTTGTATCACAATAAGGAGGTCTGTCCATTCTCAGCCAGAGAACTGCAGAACTATCCAGCGCTGGAAGAGCAGCAATTTTCCATGCCAGTCGTAAAGGAAAATAAGGGGTCATCAGAAGCATGGAAAAGACAAGAAACTGATAAAATGAGAACAAATTGTGGTAGATACAGAAGTTTTAGTGAGGGGTTGATCACTTTGGACACAGACAAAACTTGGCGCTGGTGTGCATATGCTAATTTCTTCTCAGTGTGGGAGGAAGTCTAAAGCCCAGTTTGCCAAGCGTGTAATCGTCCCAGGATGAGGTGGAAGAGCGAGCCGGGACTTCCCTTACACCAGAGGGTATTTTCCTGTGTGCTGTGGTAAGTGCACATGGGTGACCCAGGCTGCCTCCATGTGTGGGCGGTACAGGCATGAAGGCCAAGATAGAGAGGCATACCAACATGTGTCTATTTTAAACTACATTATTCCTGTGCCTTACCGTTTATAGGAACAGTACCAAAATACTTAAGAAGCTGTTAAACATGGATGCCACCAATGAAAGGTTGCTCTGGGACAGTCCAAGATTGTGGCATACCACAGATGACATTAAAGTGTGTCTATTTGGTTAAATTTAGCACCAGTTATTCTGATAAAACGTTTGCATAAGCAAAGAGAAGGTCAAATGAGTCAAAGAGTGGAAACATTTTAAACAACAACAACATCGTAAAAACACAAACCTCTTTATGGGACAACATTAGCGTCATAAGCAAATTGACACATCAAATCAAAGCACAATGACAGATCAGCTGCCGAGCCATAAAGTTGCCTTACAGACTGGCCCTTGTATAAAACCTAGGGCCAGTTACATCCTGAGAATGTGTAGGGCGTGTGTGTGTGCGTGAGGGCATCCGAACGTGAGTATGCTGTGTGGCCAGGGCGACACTGCTGATGACAGAGTAGCCAGATAAGTCCCAGAAGCTGCTCTATCATCTATTCATAGAGGTCAGAGCCGCCTGCTGCTGAAAGCTGCCTGATCTCTGCCTGATCTCTGCCCAGCACCAATATGTCATCATTAACATCAAGAACAGGAATCACGCTGGGCCCGACCAGGGCTAAACAAGTGATAAACAAGCTAATAATACAGTGATTTGTAGAGCAGCAAATCACTATTGTGGCTGTTAGTGAAACATAATGGAGTCGCTGAATATAAAAAAATGAACTGATGCAACAAATAATACATTATATTTATTTCTTAAAGTTTTTTATAACTTTTTTTTAAATTACTTGTATGACAAAATTGTTGATAGCCAACCAACTTTTGTCCAGTTGACAATATTCATACAAAATTGTTCTTATAATAAATAAAAAATAAAAGTATCACAATCTATTACAGAATTCTTTTCCATCGCCCACTTTCATCACCTATTGGGGAAGGTTATGACAAAGAGGCCATCCAGTTTAAAAAACAAAAAACAAAAAAAAAAAAACAACTGCCAGCTCACTATGCAAATAGTGGAACAGAGATGCCTGAATAACATGAGACCAGTGCAGATTGCCCACGCGCCTGGCTCGCCTCCCCACTGCCAGGGAACCTAAAAGCCCCAACAAAACAAATTCATTAACCCAGACAATAAAATACAGCTGGGACGGGCAGTGGGAACTGTTTGAAATCAGTACTGAGAATTGCAGAGAATCTGTTTAAGACAAACAGAGGGAAAAAAACAGATAAAGCTATGGATTTGGAAAGAAGACAAAGCGAATGGGGAGCAGTTTTTAAATTAAAGTCTTGCGGGGGACACAAATCCTTTACTGAATAGAAACAATCCCACTTGTACCAGATGCTCCGGAGCCAAGCCCTGTTTTTTGAGCTTTGAACAGGTTGTTTAGAGAAAGACCAAACATATCTGTCAGAAACTATAAATATCATAAAAACATTGGGTTACAAAACAGAGGACATCATTTTCCAAAATTTCAAAAATCAGCTTTTACTGTTATGTTGATTATTTGTAACATGTTAACTGGGAGTGGAAAGAAAGTGTTGTATTGTAGCGTACCCAAAAAGCATTTAGAGTCTCCACCTGATCCAACCTCATAATCCAAACACTGTCAGTGCAAATACTACTGCTATCATTTGATTGTGCTGTGTCTAATGTGATAGCAGGGGGTCGACAGGCTGCTGGCACAGGCCTCAGTGAGTGAGGAGAAGCAGCAACACTCTCCCTGTGCCATGTAAACACAGGGCGTAGTAGTCAAGGCCACCACTAGAGGGCTCTCCAGCTTGTTAAATAGGCTTGTGAGCCCTGCACTGCTCTACTGCCTACAGGAGGTCCAGGACAGGCAGCAGGACAGACACGCCAGGAGGGTTACGAGATAGATGGAGGTACATATTTAAAGACACAAATGGTATATCCAGACGGCACTTATTCAAAGGAGGTGAAGACACACACACAGAATGGCCCCAGTGTTAATGATATGTTATGCTCTCTAATGGCACCACTAAAAAGCCCAATAAAGAGGGGGATATATTGCAATAGATATTAATACGGTACAATAAAATGTCAGGGCCCCTAACAACTGTGACCAGAAAGTTATATTAAAAAGAGCACACAGCAGGATTTTCCCAAGCATCTATCCCTCATTTCTCAACAGTGCGTTGCCGATCTGCACATTACATCACCCTGGACCAGTGGGTAATTTCAATTTCACTTAATTCGGCAGGAGGCAGCAATAATACAACATGTGCATTCCAGGAGAGAGAGAGAGGAATGGTGTTTCCAACTGGTGGATAAAATGGCAAAGATGGATAAAGGAAAAAGAGCATGCACTTCACCGCAGCTACTGTCAAGGTGCCCATGAGAAATTCCCATTCTGAGGTTGCTTTTAACTTTGAACAAAAAATGAGGTAAGAACATGAAATATGGTAAAACAAACAGCCATTCAAATATTCCTTTTTAATGGTGTAAAGCATGGCAGATCTGTGGGATGTTTTATTATTTTGAGGCTAATGCTAAGAGACCTCCCAGAATAGCAGCTTTGAACCTGACTGAACCCACCACAGCCTCTCTCTGCCCTTTAACAGAATCAAGCCATGAATCATTACAAGTCAGGGATGACCGCTCCGAGATCACCCCAAATCAAGACCATATGCATCGCCGGCACCTCTCCCTCTCGGACCCGCTGACTGACTGGATAAACAACAACAGAAATGGGTAAATAAAGGTGCAGGCTGAACCTGACACCACCAGCTTCCTCTCATATGTTTCTGTGGAGTTACACAAACACTCCACACAAGACTTCACTGTCCTAGGTAATACGAATTTCATAGACATTATGGACTTAAGCATGTCCTTCTAAATATGTGTGGTCTACTTTAAGTAGAAGATGACAGACAGGTGTACCTTTTCTAAACACTGAAATGCCTCACTCACTAGATTAGGGCAGGACGCTATCACAAAAATAAATAAATAATTATGTTTTCCTTGCACTCATTTTTCTATTTGATGTGACTTTGTCTTATTAAAAACAAATGGCTTTCATCACAAATTTCCTGAACATAAACAATGCTAAATTTTAACTGCCATTTATCAGAACTAAATTGTCAAATTTGTTCCTCTAAAGTTTGAAGTGTGCTCCAAGCCACATGTTTTTAATAACAAAGTACTGGCTGTAGACCTCTTGATTAGAGTCAAGCATATGTGTCATTAATGATTGGAAATTATTAATCACCTGCCCAGCCCTACTGGACATCATTAAAAGTTACAGGTATAAAGAAAATATATAGGGCTTTCACGAAGTATTCAAATTAGTATGCATGTTTTCTAAGTGTATGCAGGATGTATTGTAAACATATAGGACACATAGGACTAATGTAGTACAGTCCATAAGTACAGTTGACCAATCCAAGGCCACAGAACAATACTGGTTCAGAAGCCTGCAGGATGTGAGTCATGAAGTAGTCGCTCCCCTTGAAGCACATGTCCCACTGTAGAGTCTATGCTGAGTGGAGATAATGGTAAAAATCACTGCTCCCCTCTGTCCCCTCTGCCTGCACTATGGCCCCATCCGCACCACAGCTGGTAAATATTTTTATATTGTGTTCCATTAGAAGGCTTTATTAAGCGGTCAGACAGGGCAAATGGCGCCTGGGAGCTCCCTGTCCAGTAAACAATAGGAAGGTTTCTAAAAGCTGTAGCTGAGTACAGGGCTGTAAACTCAGGCCACATTAGAGGACTGCTTCACTCCAAGCGAGTAAATATTTAAATGTGTTCACCTCACCCAAAAACACGAGGGGCGAGGGTGAGGGGCAACAACAGCGGAACCCCTAAAATGGGTTTCTGAACAGAGTTGGCAAGGCTTTGTGGAGTGATTTGGAAATGGATTCATGTCAAGAGTTTGGATGTGTGTCAACTTGTACAAAAGATTAATCACACTGGCGTGAAAATATCTAAGGGTCAGGCTTTATGGCTGTAATATAATGTAATTTTGAACACAATTACAAAGTCGAATGGCGAAATTGGAAAGGCATGTTTGTGAACCTCTGAACTTGTGGTGTATGTGAACACAATGTAATATGACAAGTACCACAACGCCTAATACTGAGATATATATACTTAGACTGCAGTCAAACACAGGGGGCATAGGAGATCCTTTTTTGGGGTTTAAAAATAAGCCACAGAGACTATGCTGTTGTTCTTAAACTGTTTTTAAATGAGATATTATATATTGTCAGAAAGCACTGAACATTTTTGTTATCTATGAGCCAACACCTGTTGCCTTTTAGATGTTTTACAATGCCCTGAAGAAGACCTGTTCAGTGGAAACCTGTATGCGTACTGTTTGTAATAAAAAGCATTTATGTACCTTGCCTCGGATTCTTCTGTCTATACAACTTTTTCAAGGCAAGTTTTGGCTCTCCTTTGTCCTTTATATTGCACTGACCATAAATTTGATATCAATGGAACTTTTTGATCATACACATATAGTGTATGTGAATCTAGTGTTACAAGTACCTCCATTCCTCTCTGGCCTGTCTCCACGCCGACCATGTTATCCTGTAGGAGCTGTTGGAGGAGCTGCACCTGGGCCACGCTGAGGTAGAAATCCAGGCTGCTGGTCAGGTTCACCTCCAGAGAGTGGCCACACACCACCACCTCCTACCGAGATAGGAGAGCAAAGATGGGTCATGCACAGTACATGAGGGAGGGAGGGAGGGGGGCAGGAAGCACATTCAAAACACACATCCAAGTTCTCTCTGATTCAGTCTTTCTGCCTCTATTAACGTGGTGTTCCCTTGTCTCACTGTCCTCTCCAGGGATCCACCCACTGACGAAGTTCAAACTTTGGCCTTCAGTTTTTAGCTCAAAGACTCAAAAAGCGATTTGTGTTTTTGTAATTGCTCCATAAATGCGACTGATCTACACACAATGCCCTGCTTTAACTAGTCGTGTTGCCTTTATGAACTCACTTGTTCCTCTTCCTTCTGTCCTCTCCAGGGTCCCACCCACAGATTAGGTTCAAATTGTGGCCTTAAACTCCACAAAGACACATGGGTCAGACCAACAACTACTTCTCACAGAGAGCCTGACCACTACTGAAAGGAAGCCTGTCTCAGAGAGAGGGACTCAGAGGAACATGGAAATAATAATACTAAATGGGTCTAGATTTGCGTTATGTCTCAGGTGACCTTTTTAATTGAAAAGCTTTAACAATAGGTGAAATGCAGTATTTAGAGATAGATAAAAACAGAAGCTATAATTGACTTAATGTCTGGTTAAGGAAAGATATAACTTAAAATACCAGCTGCTTACAAGTAGTATACATAGTTTTAGAGACAGACCAAGACCCTGAATTAAAGCACTGTTTCATAGTGAACAAATTAAGAAATAAACCATGATCTTTACTTTCATGGATAAGTGCTTCCCTTGTGGCTAACTGAGAGGTTGAAAATGCAGTAGTTTCAAATTTGAAGCAGAATTATCTAATAACAATAAAGCAAAATTGTAACATTCCAAATTAGTGACTTAAAGACTTTGTGTACCAGCAGTTTCTGGGAAAGTTGTACTGGCTAAATAGTAATATATTAGAATTTATATTGACCACTACTAAAAATGCCGCTGCAATATAAATACAATAAAGTCACAAGGTCACGATACCACAAGGCTACAATAACAGTTATGGACTATGTGACAAGGTCAATAAAACTTTACAACGCACTTTAACGCATTGGAACAAACAACTTAAGACAGCTGGTGGGCTGCATCTCCAAAACAGACATACACTGGACAATTCATGCTTATAAATGGGCTTATAAATCACATTAAGTAAGGAAAATAGACCACCAAAGTCATAGAAAGTCATTATGTTTTGTATGTTTTGTGACCAGCTCTCATGTCTTTTGGGCAATAGTACAAGAGAACATGTGTGTGTGTGAACTATGGATTAGCTGTTACACATTGTCAAGGGGCACGTTAACATGGACAGAGGCGGCATCAAAGAGGCAGGAAGTTTCAGAGCGGTTAGCCAGAAAACATCAGCTGTATAAGCAAAAAAGGCTTGAACTTGGAAGGTCAAAAGCCTCCATTACACGGTGCACCCAAAAGTAGGCTCCCTATAATGAGCAAGTTACTGTATGTTGAGACAAACTCTTAACTCAAACTGACATTTCACATAATCATCTGCAGATTTCTATAAAAGTGAAAGGCTGCAACAGGTTATGGTCAAAGGGCATAAGATGTTAACAAGGTGGACAGGGAATAATATGTAACCTCCATGGGCCCTTCTGTATGCAGTTCTTATTAACAATCAAATACTCAATTTAAACTTTGTTCAAAATAAGTAATTGTTCTTGTCACCATATGTATCATAATGCAATAATAACATTGGGAGTAACCTATTCATACACCACCAAGTCTCATTATCGATTACATGACGGGTAAATGGCCAAATAGCCATATTTATACAGTACTTTTCTACTTTTCTTCCTGCACTGGGCATACACACATCCACTGTATGCATGAATATACTGTGATGTTATAATATATGTATATGTGTATGTATGTATATGTGCATGTGTGTGTGTGTGTGTGTGTGTGTGTGTGTGTGTGTGTGTGTGTGCGCGCGTGTGTGCGTGCGTGTGTGTATTTTATTTATTAATAATTTTTTTTAATAGAAACTGTGGTTGACAAGTTGAAGGCATTTTGTTAAATCCTGATTTGGTCTTTAAGGTGCTGGGCCAAGATTTGGGTGTAAAAAGTTTGATATTCACTGCTTTGTGTGACCTTTTCTGGAAGTTAACAGAACAAAATAATAGTGCTCTAATAAAAATATCAAATAACTGGTATCAAAACAATTAAGATGTTATTATCATACATTAAATATGGCGGAGTGATAGTTAAAATAACTCCCTTGAGTGAAAATAATTGAGTAAAAACAACTCGCTTGGATTTATACCAGGTGTGTCTGCGTCATACTGACCTCTGCCTGTGCACTTTCAGGGGAGAGATTCTTGCTGAAGATTATGGCAGGAGCTGCGGTCACCCGAACAGAGAAGTCCGTCAGGATGGGTGTGAGGATGGCCCTTCGCTCCTGTTGCCTCCTAATGCTAAAGTGGAGACACAGAAGATCAAAACACATATAAAACTCTTCACAAGTGCCATAAGTCCTCTGGAGCTGACAATGAAAGCATATCTTAGCCATATTCATAACCATTTAGAGAGATTTACACTTTTAATTAAGTGGATGTAACTGAAGCCATACCTCAACAGTGGAAAACAAATTGAAAAGATAAAACCTTCAAAGTATCAAGGAACAATAACTGACTAAAACTTTCCAAACGTGATTTCTTCTTAAAACAAGCACAGCATTTTATTATTACGAGTTGTCATAGTTACAAGCTGTAAAACCTTTGCACAACTGGTCCCAACAGCTCCAAGAATGACAAATCAACACAACAAAGTTAAAACCACAAAATGTTCTCTGCTGAGCTATTGTTATGCCCCAACTCTGACAGAATGAAACACTTCTAAGATTTGCCCTGGCAATTTAAATTTAAAATAACACCATGTACTTCAAAAATATGAGAACCTCAAAACTATTGCAAAAGGAGTATACATTCCCAAAATCCGTGCTAACAAGTTTGAGGTTGGGAGCTTGAATACTTGGTTACACAGACGAGGAGTGAGACATTATTTGACAAGCTTCAATTGGGAACACCCCTAATTGTATATACACAAGATCAAACCAAAAACCAAGTCTCTCCATTTCACTAATGCTCATTCCCACAATCAACTCATATTTGTGGGAACATTTGTTAGCGCTAAAACAAATACACAAGTGAGCTTTATAAGGTGGTGTTAATTGCCACATCTGCTGCTATTAAAACAATCAAGGGCTACGGCTTCCAATATTTATAGTTGGCGAGGATTAGACATGGGCTTGATTCTAGGTGGCCCCGAGTCCAGTGCTTTAGCAGATCCAATATCATATTCACTGCTGTTACACAAATGTGCATTACGAGCACCCTGAAGGGATTATTTTTTGACACTTTTCTTAAAGTGGAGACATTGAGGGAGGCCTGATTCAGAGGAGAAGTGATCTGGAGAAAGCAATTGGTGTTTGGCTAATCTCTCCTCAGACAGGGGATTGAAACAAGCAGTGTCTCGTTGCATGGGACAGGTGCTATCATTCACCAGCAGGCCATGTAGGCGTAAAGCTCGGTTTACCAGTAATATGGAGGGGGCCTCTAGCTCTGATGAAAACAGCTTTATGTACTGGTACAGTTCAGACCACACTAACTGAGAGAAGTCATGGGAGTAGGCTGGGACCTAGACTTTAAGAGACTGGAGCACATTTAAGACTAAGACAAGTGCATATAATATGGAAGGAGATACCTGGAAGTGTGACTGAAGTGTGAACATAAGTCTGATGTCGTTAGAAATTATAACCATGTGGTACATTACTTGGTACACTTTTTACAACAGTGATTCATTTAATCAGGGTTTTAGAAAAAAAGAGTTGAACTATTCAAAAGGAATATCACCACTAGATGCAAACTTGTGCACACGTAAAAGGGTGTGTTAAAAAACCAAGTCTAGGCCTAACATGACAATATCAGTGGCAGTAAAGAGGCCAGCTCTGGGGCTAATGGAGGGAGGAGAGGGAGTGCACAGCTCCCTAACACGAGGTCTTTCCGAGCCGACAACTCCACACTGTGATGAGGACAGATCCTGTCAGTGGATCCGCTGAGCAGGAATTTCCTTCAAAACCTCAGGAAGCCAACTGAGGCCATTGTAGATCCACAACTACTGGAATAAAGCTCCTAAAACTGCAGCGTAAACATGCCACAAGCTCAACATAGAATAATGGAGTCTACGGCAGTGAATATAGGAAAGGTGTGAACTTTGGAAGTGGTGTGTGTCAAAGCCTGTTATGGCCAAAGCAGTGTGCTTCTGGGGCTGATTGTAACGGACAAGTAAAGCTGTGAACTTGACTCCCTTTCCTCTGTGTTGGAACATTATTTGGACTTGACTGAGGTCGCAGTGGGAAAGGCCTGGTGTATATTGCACCACACAAAGTTACAGTAAAGCTCATTTTCCAAAAGAGTGTCCAGTGGTGATTCTGCCATGGTAGGAAAGAAAAGAGGAGCAATGACAACTGATGGGTTTATTAAGAGGTCGCCACTGAGTGCCAAGGACAGTTCAGATATCTGACACTTTTTATACTGTGCTCAAGATTATACTGCCTTCTCTGTTTTGACTGCTCACTGTGACAAAAACTCTGGAAGAAAATATAAACGTAGTCATTGATACTTTCCTACAATTATACAATTATTTACTCTGGAGACCAACACTTGGAAACCAAGTATGTACATAGAGTGTTTTCATTGTCTCATTTATTTCTTAGACTGAACTCTGCACTTTGTTACATCAAAGCCATACCATATCCTCTATATGAGTTTGGGGAGCAGGCTATAACTCAATTATCATATTCATTTATTGCTCTTTTGTTTTCAAAACAGCAACCTTTACTTTGCAATATGGTTGACCAGGTAGATCCTCCTCAACCTAGTCGCATAGGAAAAGTCTGCACAGCCGTCCTAGCACGGGACTTCATGCTGTGTCTCAATAGTGCTAATCACAGCAACCATGTTGTAATTTCAGAAGATTCACTATTGTGCAATGTTACTACATATGACTAGCTTTTCCAAAATTAATTTCATGCACAACATAATTTCTATAATATTAGCTTCAAAGGATAGTGTACACTGAAGGTTGTAACAACGAACAGAGCTGAATTTTGCTCAATCATGTGGCAATCTTGGCATTACAAAGTCTACACTATGTAAGATATATTTTACAGCTAAACCGTGGGTGTCAATCCTTTGAGTTCAATAATAACTGCTAAGCTGCATGTTAGGTCATCTTATAATGAAGTTTTGAATCAAAATCCAGACCTGCCACTATAACATGTCTAAGGAAACTTGAGTGGACTCAAAAGGCACTGAAACACACTTGTGGAGCCCTGAAGTGTGAGCCCAAAATCTCACCTCATTGCCCTTTCAGAGAATCTGACCTTGGCACTCAGCCCGTCCTGGTGCATTCCCATCAGTAGAAACACACTCAAATTAAGAATAAAAGGAGTAAATGGAGCCCCAGTAGCCTATGGTCAAAAATCAACTGTGAGACACTGCTGTGGGGTTGCCAGGTTAAGTGTAAGACTTCAGTAAAGATCCAAGTCCGCTACCTAAATGGGCTCTAAAACAGACCTGGCTGACACAGTGTGAATAGGTCGGGGTGAGGGAAGACATTTGAATTAAAATTACTGAGCATTAAGTGGAAAACAATCAGGGTGGTCCCATGTTAAGGGACAGACCTGGAAGGCCTGCTTAGTTTTAGCAGGTGTCATGGACTGTGAAAAGGAAACAAATGCCAGTGAAGTAAAAGGTGTTGCTAAAAGCAAATGATGTCATTAATAGGCAAAGCATAGTAACCAAATTACAAAATGACTAAATATGTGGAACTTCTATAATGGATCCAGGGGCCCTATCAAGTGCATCTGGAAGAGGAACTGACTGGACACAATTCAATTACAGGTAGTACAAGCATTTCTTTTGAAGTTGGTGTTATTCCTGAATGTATGCCAACAGCTAGTGTAACAGGAGCCAGTATTACATGCAAGATAGTGAAATAAGATTGGTTGTCCAGGGCGCAAGTGTTTGTACTTAGTGCCTGAGACATATGACAGTTAGAGATATGTGTATCTCTACCAGCCTCAGGCTGAGCCCTGGTGACCCCAACTCGCTCTGTCTCAGTCACAGCCATGTTGATTTTTCACTGCATTCTTCCATAAGGCTTATTTTTAGTTGAAGAGGAACAAATCGGGAGACTGCCTGCAATTCTGTGATTTTTGGGCCTGCTCCCTCTAAAAACAGACTGGAAAACAGAAAGTGGAGCCAACTGGGCTGTTACAGTTGTGCTTGTTTTAGCTCCTGCGTATAAAAAAGACAGGTTTGAAATTATGACTGCATAATGAGGCCGCATTATAAAGGGAGAAATAGAACTCTGAGATATTTCTTGCCCATCTGTTGGTAATATAATCACTCACCAGAGGTTATGCAGATGTCGTTACAACCTTTGGAACTTTATTTGTGAGTGGCAACATTATATGACTGTCAGTGATGAGTAATGACATTTTCTCCTGTAAGAGCCCAAAACACATCTAAAATGTGAAAAGGCTGTTACAGTCCAATAACAAATGCAAAAGTCTACCACTCTGTGTGTGATCATACGCACTTGAACTGAATATGACTGAATAAGACCTATATTAGACCATTTTCTATGATCTATGTTATATTGTTGTTTGGTCATCAAAAACACACCAGGAGTTGTGTTTGAACCATACAAACTTATATTTAGACTGAGTTCTTCTCTCAAAAAGAAAAACACCTTGTGATGTCATACTACTATAAGTGCTCCACTGTGTTTTTAAATTCCATAGAACATCACTAGAATCATTTGGATAATTTCAGCGCTGGAATTGCTTATGTCTACTGAATTTAAGGTAGCCATTAACTCGAAAACTACTGCTTCGTGACATAACAAGGTGGAAAAGAACATTTTGAGCTTGTGTGAATGAAACAAAACAAAATTTCAGTTATGTTTTTGATGAAGTAAAAACATTCTAACATGGCTTAAAGCTCACAAGAGCCCATGCACTATAGGCCCTTTAAAGGTAATTCACATTAATCAAAGGTGACTACACGTCTGACTTATTTCAGCTGTGTTTGGGCACATTTAGATGCCCTAATCTCATCACTGAAATACATCTGATAAGAGTTAATCCTGTAGATTTGGTAGAGTACACTTGTGTTTAAGTAGCAGAAACATGTGTGCGCCTCTGACCTGCTGGCCATGTTCCACTCCAGTGCTGGGTTCTGGGAGCTCCTCTCAGTCTCCGCAGACAGGCCTCCTTTGACCCCCTCCTTGTCCGGTTTGAGCTGCTCCCACTGGGCTGTGCCAATGTTGATGGACGTGAGATCCACCTGGTACTGGCGGTCCTCCACTTCTGAACCGGGGTCCCGCAGGATGCCAAGGTTTAATGCACGCCTAGAATAAGGAACAAAAACAACAGAACAAAATGGATTTAAGTAATTTCACAAACCATAAACTTCTCACTCAAACAGTCTGCATAGTTCAGCTTTGGTAGAGCATCAAGGGACAACAGGCGCTTCCAAGGAAATCTTTTAAAGCTTGTGAATCATGTAATGTTACAACAGCAGGCTTCATAACATTGTTGTTTCATTCTGACAACTTTCATATTTTACATTTAATGGCTGTGGCGCAAAAGTAGCTCAGTTTGCAGAAACACGTGTGAGAGTAAAAGATTTTAGGTGGCATCAGTAACGCATTTGTCTGACTCATAAAACAAAACTAATATTACCCTGTTAATGAAATGCTTAGCTTAACATAATAAAAAAGGAGCTTAGCATATATTCTTCCCTTTTATGCAATTATGTATGCGCACTTGCAGAATGTAAGGGTTTGGGCATTAGGTTTCATGCATTACCAAATACAGTATTTCCTGAAGCCAACAGTGAAGGTGAAATCACTTCAGCTTTATTTTTATGCTTTCTTATCATTATCAGTAAATATTTGTAAAGCCCTGGCCTGCACAGCACAGTAGTCTGCAAGCTCTACTTTGGGGTTTATAGAAACACAGGTGGTCTGCAGCGTACACAGACTGTAATACAGAGGAGAGATGTGGAGATATGTCAGGCCTTAGCAGTACTCAAGCTGCTTTACACTTGTGAGAAAGCAGTGTCCAATCAGAGCCAAGAAAATATGATGTCATGTATTTTGCCGTTTGAAAGACAAGATCCCGACAAATTGAATACGAATAATCAAAATTCAACATCTGCATATGACATCAGACCTTTAGCTCCATTATGATATGTTTATTTGTGCTGGTGAATTCAAATGAGAGCTTAAATGGTATAAATAAAGGCTCAAAATGGCTGCAGATGTATGGCCTGCATGAGTAGTTTTATTTGTTTCAGCAACGTCAATGGCAATTTTCATATTCAGACCCTTTTCCCTTAGCCACATCGGAGAGGTTATAACCAGAGAGTGATGTTATGACAATAAGCACAGAACAGAACAACAAAGACAGCAGAAGATCAGAGGGTTATAACTGGATTTAGCCAGATTTGTTGACATACAAACAAGTGAAACTGATCCTTAATCAACATTTGGAACCACATTTATCAACAGACCATAATAGAAATCAAGCCGCAAGCACAGTAAGATTTGGGTGGGATGTGTCAGTCTAGATTCATTAGTGTTTTAGTAACACTACCTCTATCACACAAGTATTTTCACGTTCAGAAACCACAGTTACATCATGTGCTTTCCAAATGATCTCTTAACAGAGCTTATTTAGAAACTCTCTTACTCATAATCAACACAGCGGCAAGTACGCAGCCAAGTCTGAGCCTTGCAGAGCAGCAGGTCATCTCCAATGACATAAATAAATGTGATAAACATTTGTCTTAGTCATGCAGCCAGTGGAAACCAGTGTGATTTAATATCAAAAGACATATTTCAGCCAATCGCAGGAAACGAGAGAGCTTCATTTCTGACAAATGAGGAGGAGAGGAATTCTGGAAGTTCCCCTTGGGGTGCAATAATAATTGAAGCCAGATTTTCTTGTTGTACATGTGGGGGAATGCACTGGCGGCTTGACATATTTGATTGGTCATGTGAAGACCACACTGACTGGGAGAGAGGACTCAGAGAAAGCCTTGGGAAAGCTCTCACTGCCCACTACTGAACTCAAAACACAGAGAGCAGCGAGCAGCAGGTGGAACACAGTCCATCCACTCACACATGCCATTAGCAGACATCTGCCTGCCACCAGCATGTGAAAAATATGGAGCCAAATCAAAATAACAAGTCATAAATGACATGCTTTCACAGATGAGAGGAAGGGAGCGGGGATGGGGGGGGAATATTTCTTAAACTCAACTGCGTCACTGCCCTTGTTCCTGAGCCAACCTTATCTTAATTGAAGACCAGAGAAACACTTTGCAGCTCCAGTCTGCTTTATGGTAATTGTGACAGTGCAATCAATTCCAAATCTTATGGAAATTAAACTAGTCATAGCAATATAACAATTATGTCTCAATCACATTTGAGGCTAAGGGCAATAAAAACAAACATATGACTAAAGAAACAAAAGTGTGTGGCCATACCGACTTGGCAAAGCCTGATCTCGTCAGATCTCAGAAGCTAAGCAAGGCTGGGCCTGGTTAGTACTTGGATGGGAGACCACTGGGAATTCCAGGTGCCACAGTGGGGCGATAGTGGCAAAAAGTCGTTGTGTCCTTAGGCAAGGCACTTCACCCACATTGCCTAGTATGGAAGTGGTGTGTGCGTGAATGATGGTGGTGGTCGGAGGGGCCGATGGCGCAGATTGGCAGCCTCGCTTCCGTCAGTCTGCCCCAGGGCAGCTGTGGCTGCTATAGCAGCTTATCACCACTTAGTGTGGAGTGAAAGAATAATGAACTGTAAAGCGCTTTGGGTGTCTTGAAAAGCACTATATAACTGCAAGGAATTATTATTATTAAAAGAAAAGAACAAAGATGAGTGGTCTATAGAAGACCCTGATCACTATAGTCTGGTTTGTGGGGCTAACCTTAGTTCAAGGCTGCAGCACCTCTGCAGCTCTGTTTGTGGCTGTAGGTGCAGGAGCTATGCTAAGGTGATATTTTGGCTGCAGGGTGAAATAGGCCTTAATAGTTTTCCCCCTGGCCAACTACTTTTCCCACTCTCACTCCCAGCAGCACACACCCCTCCCGTCGCCCTCTGCCCCAGGCCAGCGGGGCAGGAAGCACCAGGGTAAAACCAAGTGCTGCTGGCTTCTGGATCTCGTCACTCTCAAAGCCACAACCTGAACCCGCAACCCCAGGACCTGTTTTTCACTCCATTTCCCCCAAAAATCACATGCAATACTTGTCTGCTTACACTTTGGGCCGAGGCAGGGCCATACATGAGTGTGTTTGAGACTTGGTGCCTGGTTCTGCTCTCCCACGCAACATACACACTGACCAGAGATTTCATTCACATCTCAGCCTTAATTCCACATCGTCAAGCTAAATTAGCTTTGTACATAGAGGTGCTACACTTCATGACCGCTCCAGGTTCTTTGTTTTGAACCAAACCCAACTACTGTATATTTGAACTGTGGGAACATATGCCATGTGAAATGCTAACATTGGATGTCACGATGGCTACGTTTACCTTCATGAACTAGGCTAACCATTTTATTTAACCACAAAAAGAACAATTATTTTAAAGGTCCAAGTAGGGGTACTTGGCTGTAGCTTCCTATGACCGACCAAACACAAGAACAGGCCAAGTGAGTGAGTGTACTGGTCCAATGTTCAACTGAATACCCAAATTCAATTTCACTGCCTCAGACCACCAAATGCTACTTTCTTTTACAGTGGCAAGCTGACTTTTAGGACAGTGGTCATTTGAGGCTGATTCAGAATTGTTCCAATTATCCAAACATCCTTAGCCCCCAGTCTCTGATAGTTGTGGTGACTTGTCGCTCACTTGTGTCCGACTCCCTGTGGCCTAATACCGTTTGCGCCTGAGTGTGTGTGCTGAAGGGGATTTCAGAAGCATTATGATTCATGAAACTCGCAATTACTTAGTAAGTTAAGCACCCTTTGCCCACGGTGGTCCGCTGCAGACTGCCAACAAGTCGCTAACTTCTGAGCACTGGATTTATGACCCCAGTCAACTCCAATTGCCGTTAATTTGCATCTACCAATTATAGTAATTAAGGCTGTGAATTAGGACGCGGGGAGACCTCGGAGTAAATGGGAGGAAAGTTGAGGCCTGGAACAGAGAGTCAGCAAAAAATAAACCCAAGTCACTCCAAATGCTGTATAAAGAATGTCAGATGGATAGAGTAAAAAAACAAAATAATCAAAATGCAATAACACCACAGCACAATACTTCAACTTTATCGCATTTGGCAGATCAAAAATACTTGTTTTCTGCACCAACCGCAACAAATTCAATACTTACTGCAACAAACAGAAATCACAGATTTTTGAATCAACATGTTATACCAGTAAGTTCCCATGACACAAAGACAATGTTCTTTTTTAACCCAAAAACAGCATTACTCATCTGTACAAGGCTGCACCCTACAGAAGTTATTCATTATGATGATTGCACTTTAAAGACTAACCGACCAATTATGTCATATTTACACAAGATTTGTGCAGGAAACTATTACTTGTATACACAAATTTATACCACCCTTGAGTACAGGATCAGAGTCAGGTAAGAGGGAGAGTGCTATGTTTCACAAAATGTTTAATTTGAATATTTTGCAGTTACAGATGCCAATTATCTCCCATGTCAGAGATGCTACACAGTAATAAACACATGGAGTGCACTGGAGACACTGGGTAACATATGTTTTACCATGGTGACCTGTTAAAGCTGTCAGTTGGGCAATGCAATTTACAATCCCATCATGCATTTTATATTCTTAACCTGCTTCATGCATCAGAGAGCATGTTAAATCGAAGCCACGTTTGAGAGTCGTACAGATATTTCATTTGGCTTGGGCACATGTGTTTAGTGGAGTTCGCACATGCCATTGACTACACAAATTAGAGTGCTCCTCTTTCATCATTCTCCATGATTCATTGTACAGAAGGTTCCTATAGTGCGCTGCAGTCACAATGTGGATTCTGGATCATTTATTAACACATTATGAAGCTAACATGTTTTTTGGAGCCCCAATATTACGCTATTCTTGGCTGCACATCACTCACTGAATTGACATGACTCCAGACTTGCTCTCTGAAGTTTGGTCCTGGAAGAGTCATTGGTTTTAACATGCACATGTCGCCTTCATCTTCTGGGCTTCTGTTCGAGTTTAACTTCACACCAAAAACATGATCTGCTGTGCGAATGGAAGGGTAAGTATACTACTATTTCATGGATTTTCCTTTTCTATAGAGAATGACAATGAGGCTGAAATAAGACTCAGATCTAAAGGCAATGCTACACACTTTATTATTTTTTGTGTCATTTTCCTGCTTGTCTTACAGAGATGATTTTGTGTTGGCCTGAATGTTCAACAATATTATGTGCATTAAGCGCATCTTGCATTTATTTGGTTACAGGTGTTTTTATAGCTTAAAAATACCTTGAAAAACATGCATTCTCACAGAGAGCAGTTTCGCATCTCCACAAATATGACCTATAGTTTGGCCTGAAGATTTAATGCCATACTATGGGACTTTACAGGAAAATAGCTTAAAAACCCCAAGAAGGAGAAAAGTTGCATGGTGCACCTTCAATAACAAGACATATACAATTACAAATACTCTGCATACATTTCCAATTCATAAGCTATGCAGTTAGCTGAAACATCTGACATAGCTTGACTAAGCGCAGTATTAAGTGTGTCCATGCATTAAGTCTCACAGTCTGGCTGTAGCCTCGTGGGCATGGCCATCATTACAAGGGGCCTGGTCTGTTCAGTTTTACCTGTGATCTGCTCCAGGCTCACACTGTTCCTGGTTCACACAACTATACAGCAGCATTTAAAGACAATGACCGCATTACTTCATACACTTAGATGTGCAGCTTTTAACAATATTCAACTCAATTGGAAGTGCTCCATCTTTACTGAAAGCTACTGCTTCATGACATGACAAGGTGGAACAGAACATTTTGAGCTTTAGAGATGTAGACTAAGAATAAAACACAAAACACAACCCCAGGTATGTTTTGGAGGTGGTTATAACATTCTAACATGGTTTAAAGCTCACAAGAATCAATTTTGCTTAATATAAAACCTTTAAGATAAGTGTGTTTACTGGTTCTGACAAAGCAGGACAAAACTGCAGTTTTTTTTTTTTTTCTACAGTGCACTTCCTCTGTTATAGCAGTGGATCTGAAATGCTTCCCTCCATGCTGTATGTGAACATAATGCTCTTTTATAAAACATGTCAGGCAGAGTTTGAGCAGAGGTGTGAGGACGAGGCCTCGCTGACTTCCTCTAATCTGGGATTGAAACCAGATTTAGGTCCCCATAAAGTGATTTCAGCATGACGTAACTCAACTGCCATTTTAATTCAAGTCATTTAACATTATTTAGTTTGAATTCATTCCTACAAATCACTAGATTGTGGTTTATATAACAGTGGCTGTAACTGTTGTGTGAATTAGTTAGTACACAAAGTCTCCTATTTACTCAAAGATAAATACTAGTAGTATTAAATAAAAATGGATAAGAAGGATCTTTAATTGTTTGAATATACATTTTGTATAATACTAGCCCCTTTTTATTCAATGGGCCACAGTTTGTACAGGCTTAGTCCCAGAAGCCAGTTTAGTAACTTAGCTAGCTGTGAGGTTATAAATAGTAGTACCTTAAACACAACCCTAACATCAATTTAAGAATTCTTAAAATAATAAAAAACCTAAAATCTCTGATACATAGCTAGTCCTAGCCATGTCCGGAGGTTACAGTCTTGTGATTTACTGCACATAAATAGTTTAATTCTAGCAGCAGCAAGGAGGGTGTTTTATAGAGCTGTAAAATTAGGCTCACTTTATGGATCCAGGAGCTTGAAGCACTACTGTTTTTTTTTTCACTTTCATAACGATGACGCCTCACTGTGTTTCTGAGGCTGGTTCACATTAGCACACATACAATAACAGGCGTGTCGTGCATGTTTTCAAAGATGCTCATTTTTATCTGTCCAAATGACAAGTCCTGGCAGTGCACTTTGAAGTTGATTACACTCTGTTTACTGCAATTATTGAAATCTGACAAATGTTTAAAGCAGCTAGATTACATATCAAGGCTTTGTGCATTTTGGGGATGAAGATGGAATTTTGTTCCTAAACAATGTCAAGTAGATGACAGCCATATTTGATGAGGTAAATGTAAGCTACAGGTTTACCCAGGCAGGCTGAGCAAACATGTAACGAGATAGCTAAAACAGTAGGGTCTTCACGACAACCTTGACCTTAAAAACATTTTGTTCTGATTCAAAAACTTTCTTTCAAGCAAACAAAGGCAAGATGAAACTGAATACAACTTGCTTCTAGAAGCCCCAACCAAACCAAATGGAATTAAAAACGTATGTCAAAAATCACCCATTTTAATTAGATCCGCTTTGGACTTTGAGAATTTGAGACGACTCCTAAGGACTGCAGATCTGCATCCATCATTCTCATGACTTGCCAAAATACTTTAAAGTCAGCAAGAAAAAAACAGCATAAAATAATTACAATCTGGGGCACACATGCTCCCTAAACCGACTAATTCTTCCTCCTCTTTGAATGAGAGCCGAGATATTGTTTATAATGCTGAAACGAATCTTGCATTCATCCAAACCACTAAATGACATTTTTACACAGGAGATTTCCCCCTTAACAGTAATCAAAACCAAAGCTATACTGCTAATGTACTGTGGATGTACATGTACAAGTCAGATAAATAATACTTTAGGAGATACCGTGACAACACAAAATTTTGTATTATGAGTATCAGATTTTGTATGAAGTCTAAGTTTGTTATGTGTCACAACTATCTTTCAGTTCACTTGTCTCCATGTATACTGGCGCTGACTGACTCTGTGTGGTTTGTCCAGGGGAAGTAGAAATAACAGGGAACAGTAGCTGACGAAGATTATTCCAAAATGCTTGTATTGAATCCTGTAATAAACCATAATTGACCGCTGACCAGAATTATTTGTGGATTATACATCAATGCCAAAACAAATGGTAACCCGCTGTATGCTTGTCTTATAGTTTACAGTAAAAGAAATTAGGGTAACTTGCTCAAGAGTATTTGATAGATTACCCCTGTCAGGTCATTTTGTACTAGTGTTCATCTATAGCTTTTGTTCAGCCTAGCACAGTCCTCCTGCCAGTCAGTGTTTTGTAATCCTGACTCCTGAACAGTGAGGAGGAAGTGGCCCCCGAAGGCAAGGCTCCTGAAAAACCACAACTCTAAACAGACTCGGGCCATAAAATACAAGATTCAAGCAGCACAACGTCTCAACTTCTGACCAACAAGCCGCTGTCCAAACATCTGCAGGCAGCTTCACTGGGGCGAGCAAAGACAAGAGACAGGAGAAAATAAGAAAAGCTAACAAAATTACAAACACACAAGGAGGACAGAATCAGAGGCTTGCTTTCATTAAACTGCAACAGGATATGACAAAGATGCAAACATGACAACCCCCTGTGCCTTCTGTAAGGGACATAAAAGAAGAGCTGCAGGGAATATTGAGAAAAAGAGGAGACGTTTGGGCGGAACCTGAGCGGGGCTTCTGTAGCTAGTGTCCAGGTGTAAAGAATTAGCGGAGATGGCACATCAAATGGAGTTGTACTTGGCCTCTTTCCTGTAGCCCGACTGGGAGGAAATGCACTACAGCATCCTGTGAGTTGACCAGAAAGGGGAGGGAAAGGGAGGGTGAGAGAGAGAGACAGAGAGAACAGTGGAGCAGTGTGGAGTGTTAAGAAAGAAGAGAACAAGTGTGATTAGGGACAGCCAAGGTATGAAAGGGAAACAAGAGAACATGCTGCTGTGTACAGGGCAGGGGAAAGTGTCCAGATGAAAAGATACAACACTGGAAACAAGTTTTAGTTTACTGACATACAAATAATGTATAAATTGTTTTGAGTCTTGCATGTATAATTAATTACATGCCATGCCACTGAAACAACCTGTAATTAGCTGTGGGTAGGTTTGAGCCTATTCCCCAGGAGTACCTAGCTGATGTCTCAAAGGCTCTATATTACAAAAAAATGACTTTCAATCCATGTTATGATGCTGTTACCTCCTCACAAAACATACCTGGAATTGTATTTGGGTTCATTCACACGTTTGAGTAATCAGTTATTATTACTCTGGCTACATCTCCAAAGTTCAATACACTATGCTACTTTTTACCTTTTGTTTAGTAGTATTTGACCATACCAAGGTTGAAATGATCCAAATGATTCTAGCAAAGGTGTATGGAGTTTAAAAAAAAAAGAGCACTTCCTGTATTATCACATGACATCAAGAGTGAATTCCATTTGAGAAAAAGAACTCAGCCTAAATATGTAGGTTTTGCATGTTAAATGTGTGTGAATGAAACAAAACACAACTCCAAGTATGTTTTTGATGATAAAACATTATAACATAGAATTGAAAATAGAAAAAAAAATGCAGCTAGTGTGCTGCTTACTCTTTTCTTGATTAGTTAGGACACTTTCACCCAGAACATTGTCATAATGCATTATTTTTGTTTGTAGTAATGGATTTGCTCAACCTTATGACATCTGTGAATCCAGTCATGCAGTTAATCACCAAGACTATCACCAGCAATGAGTTCACCCAGTCTCCTGCAAGAGCAACACATGTGCATCTCCACTGGTGAATAGTGTGCAGTGACAGATTGTGATGTGTCAGTGCTGGCCTCCCGTCTCTCCAACATGTGCCCTTCATATGGAGTGCTCTCTCGGTCTCCTTCTTTAAAAATGTCTTTTTAAAATGCTAATAACCTCAGTACATTACCACGCTACTCATATATGGGGCCCTAAAAAAAAAACTACAAAGCCCTTCAAGCACCTTCTCAGTAGTTAGCGCTAAAGATGGAAAAATATCAAGGGGCGACCATGGTGCTTTAAATACTGCACTGTCGTCATTACTCAGGAATGGAGGAGGAACTCTTGTAAGAGCTTTCATTTCTGGGTAAATAGAGCAGGCAAAGTGTTTTTTCTCTTGTTAATATGGCCCCAGTTCCATGTGTGTAACAGAGGAGCATGCATGTGTGGTGATACAGTGTCACGGGTGGGGTGCAGATTGGACAGATATTATGGTGTGCGCACATTGAAGACAGCAGACCACCAAGAGGTCTCTGTGGTCCTCTGAAACCCAACTATGAAGTAATGCCACTGTCAGGCAAAGAGAATCAGTAATCTATGGAGACAGAACCAAGGTCTATGCACACACACAGAATGGTCATCACAATCTTCTATGGCATTAGTTTCATAAAAGAATGTCTCAAAAGAAGATGAAAACTGCCTTATGATTTTTCCTAGCCTATTTTCTGATTAAAATTGCATTAAAATTTAATTTACCTTCAGAATTAAAAAAAATAAAAGAGTTGAGTTGCAATTGGGCCTGTCCCCATAAAAAGTTATTGAAATGAATACACATTGACAGTAACCTTGAAGGAGGATAATCACAGAAAACCCCTTCTAAGAGTATCATATAACCATATTGTGATCAGCGATACAAGCTTGAGGGGTGGTTATACCAAATCCCAGGAAACATGTCAGATATCTAAGTCCAGAAAAATGCAGAACAAGGAACAGCAAAGATTCATCTATCATATATTGAACGATAAGTTGATATAGTAATACTAGTTGTAAATAAGCATTGTAAATGGATTTGGGAAAGGATTTAAGATAGCACAGATTTGTAAAATGTATTGAATTTTATATTGATGAGTTGCTGTAATTTATCTATACATTAAGCTTCATTATGGTTCATTGCAGGAAACCACATAAAGTTTAGATAATTCCAATTTTAACACATATGTTACAGAAGAATTGGTTTAAAGAATACAACTCAAGCAATGAAAAACAAACTTTGCTTCAATAGAAATTGGGTGAAGTTTGAGAAATATTGCCACACAGCTGAGTTTAAATTAAGTCAAACTAAGTAAGACTTCTGAAGGACCACAAATGACAGGATACAGCATCTCATTTCCATGTCTCACATTTGTTTATTGAGAGGAGAAAGGTGAGTGTGTAAAGAGTGTAGAGAGAGGCTGAGACAGAGAGGGCATTGGTGGTGGTGAGTAAAAACAAGTGGTGCAGAGCAAGAGGAAGACGGTTAGTGCAGCGGCCGCGGGTCCTTTCATGTCCACCAGGCCTCCTGGGCTTGTAATGTGCCTCTTATTACACAAGCATTAGGCAATTATGCCACTGGCTTTTCATTGGCTTC
>KN494901.1:0-15398 GCA_000787155.1 Scartelaos histophorus | reverse complement strand
CGTCTCTCTTCTGATTTAATGTCTTCTAACAGTTTGGCTGCAGGACTAAAGGCCGGTCAGAGGGGCGAGGGCCAAAACTGGGCTTGATCATGTGTGACGGCGAGGAAAAACCTGGGGCTAAAACTGTGTGTGAGTGTGTGTTTGTGTGTGTGTGTTTGTGTGCGCATTGTCCTCATGTCCCTTTGCCCCGTCCCCTCCGCTCACTCATTTTCTCCCTTTCACTCGACCTAAATTCGAGTGTGCGCGCATGACGTGAGTGTGAGGTGCTTGGCTAGTGCCCTGAGAAAGTTTCCTCGCAATATAGTTTAAAATTGAGCAAAAATTAATATTACACAAGATTTTATTATTTCCAGAGGGGATTGTAGCTACACTGGGAAAGACTTAAAATGGTGTGACAAGAATGTAATAACTTGGAACTATCTCACAATGCGCGTCGTCTAATTTGGGAGTAAATGTTCCGATCAGGCAGTATTTTCAAAGCGAGTTATTGTGTATGGTATAGATTTTTGTTTTGGCACGGCATCCACTAAAAACTAAAGGGCACTATTATGTACTAAATGGGCACTTAAACGACTTGAATTGATAAAGTGAAATGGGATAATGCCAGTTGAAGCTATAGGCTGCATAAAGTAGTGGACTAAGGGGGCGTGACGTGACCCAGAGCTTTCGGCTGCAGTCAAATGAAGCTAAAGAAGTTAATTGGAACATTTTAAAACCAAAATGAGGAGCCGGACAGCAGCACTTACTGGCCTCACGTTACGCTATATTCTGAGCTATGTTATAATGTTGTTTCCTCATCAAAATATACCTAAAGTTGTGTTTTGTTTCATTTGGACATGTTAAACACAAAAACCCTGCATATTGTGGTATTTTTCTGCAGAAACAGAAAACGCTCTGACATCACAAGGTGGAACAGACCATTTTATAACAAAGGATTACTTAAATATGTGTGAACGAAACAAAATACAAGTCCAGGTATGTTTTTGTTAGGGGAACATGGCTTAAAGCTCAATTAAAGGTCAATTTTGTGTAATATGGGACCTTTACATAATATTGACCCACTGAATGTTGTGATTGTCATTTGAAATCCATCTGTAAACTCCACTTGGGTTCAGTCATAACCTTAATTACAAATCCTTTTCAGAGTAATAGTGGAAGCTAAAACCAGTAGGCTATCACTTTACTTTTTACGTCTGTTGTAAATCTTTATAGCAGAGTTTATCTTGATTTTGATTGCAGGTTTTATTCCCCTGTTTTCTTGAACTTTGCATTGTAACAGTGTAATTTCCCTATTATGGTTGGAGTTAGCAGTTTTCATTATAATGCAGTGAAAATTACAGTGTTTGTTTGAAAACTGTGCATCCCCAAACTTCCACCACAGACACAATAATATAGACTCTGGAGTAGTTGCAGGAGACACAAAAGTTTGTATTACAAATTGCAGCATTGCCCTTTCCTTATATCCTATATATGTTTCTAAATGCGCTGTCCATTCAAAGTAATGGCAGCTGCAGAGTCTGCGATATAGTCCAATAAAACTTTGGCATCTGGGATTATCCAAAAACTGTGCCTGATCGTGTGTGACGGCAAGAAAAACCCCGGGCCTCCTTCCTTCCGCTCTCATTTTCTCTCTTTCACTCCTCCAGTCTGTGCGTTTGTGTGTGAGTGTGTGTGTGTGTGTGTGTGTGTGTGTGTGTGTGTGTGTGGGTGCATGGGAAGTAGTCTAGTACTGCAGGGGACAATGGACCAAGACAAGACAAGAAGACTGCATTATCTGGACGGAGTGGCAATATAAGACAATACCATATTTATAACTGCAGAGCTGATTCACTCTGCTTCCTAATATGAGGTGCATTAATATCTCCAATGCCTGGTAGCATAGAGCGCTGCAAATTAGCCTAGCGTATATTAGCACTGTGACACTTTTGCATATGTACGCACACTCCTAAAAATTGTAGTGACTCGGAGGCAAAAAGAGGAAAAAACGGCATAAAAAACTGCTGCTTTGCTTGACTAAGTCCCTGGAAAAGAGTGTCCCACAGCAGCCACCGTGGTTCTCAGGTGGCCCGTAGCACAAAGAGTCACCTTGTCATTTAAAATCAGGCGCACACGAGCGGAGGTGCTTTACGAGCGCGGATGCTGCCGGCCTAATTACAACTGTGTAGCCAGACAGTTATTGCCAATTTGACGTTCTTTTGTAGGTGGCCACTAGAGGCACCGTAGCAGGAAAAATCATAAAATGCCACGTGGAACAAAAAGGATTTCCCCATTGTGTGCCATAGACAGTGATTTCCAACCGGGGATTTCAACTGGTGGGCCGGGACCTGAAAGTAGGTCAGAAAATAGGCCTGTATGGTACCAGTGTTGAGCCAAATATCGTTTTGATTATATAACTACGTGCACAAATATGCCAAATGAAATATAAAAGTTTAGTTCGGGAAAGTAGGTCATAAAGAACTCGCTTGGTCAATTGAGGACCACAGTTTTAAAGCTTTCAAGACACTCATGTGGCTCTGACTTTTGTCAAATATTTTAACAAGTCATACATAAGTTAATTCTCATGACTTATTTACCTGCTATTTTACTTTTGGTGGAAAAATAGAGGGAAATTGTCATAGAAGAAAACGTTTTTAGAAGAACCCTATACAGTCAAATACAAAGTAAGCCAATATGTGCATAAGAGCACCAAACAGACTTTTGAGAGTGCTGGTGTGGCATTGTAAGACCGTGAGACCAACTGTAAGGCTTGGAATCACAGACTCTATATATAAATGAGCATAGCTAACCTGTTAGCCAGCACTTTCCAAATGGGAAGTGAGCAGGAGCGTGCCTCTGGCTGCATCTATTCTGGCTTCAATTCACTTTGTACTGAAAAACGTCAGCCCTTTCTCTGTGACTGCTGCTGTCAAACTCATGAATTTTTGGTCTTAAAATGTTCTTATCAACCCACTCTACATGATCCTGGGGTTTTTATTTCACTATTTTGTCTGTAAATCAAGTCATGAACTTTAATAGCAGACAAATCAGTGACATTTTATGCTCCCACTAGCGTTAGCAACAGGTTTGACTGACAGGGTTGCTAAGTGTCCAGCTTCCTGCCAAACCAGCGGTGCAGACGGGAAGGAGCGTTGCCTTCATGATACCCGTGGTTAAAATTCCAAACATGGAACTCGGCTCCAAATTCGCTGCTGTAACTGCAAGCCTCAATGAGCTTCATTTGACTGCAGCCAAACGCCATGGGTGAAGTCACACTCCCTTAGTCCACTTCTTTATACAGTCTGAGCTTGGACCGCCGACATCAGCAGACTGGAAGCATTCAAAAGCATGTGCTACAGACACAGATCAGATCCTGTGGACTACTCACAGAACAAATGAGTCAGTCTTATAGAAAATGGAGGTAGAACAACAGCTAAGATCAATGGTAAGTAAAAGGAAACTACAGAAATGTTCTTGATACTTACTTAGTTCCATTATTAGTCTCAGTTATAGATCTAAGTCTAATGCAGTGTTTGTCTAAGTTGCTCTCACCCTTATTTTCTTTTATTTATTCTATACCTTTTGTTGTTGCTCTGAGCGCCACCTTTTCTTCATAAAAATGCATTAGATTCAATTGGCAAATCCACAAACGTCTATAAAGCTTTGACAAGAGGCATAAATCTTGTGGAACAGTTGCCAGTTTTCTTCATGGAATGTGAAATAAAGGACTTTTTAAAAACGAACATTTAAAAGTCAGTGAAGTTTATCAGCATTGTACAGAAATCTATTGGTCCGTTATGTGTGAACTGTGAAGGGCATGAGACGTTTTGCATTGGGGATTAACACTAGACACAAAGACTCAAAGGCCTTCTTGAATTTTCATGTCTATAAAAAAACGGATTTTTACAGTCTTTGCCCAAGCAGAACTGGTCTCAATACTTAATATAATACTATTGATTGGAAAAGTAGAAAGTAAAGGATCTTGACATTTAAGTTTGAGATATGAGTTGTCCAATAACATAAATTAGCAGTAAGTAATAGGAGCAGCAGTTGTAGCAGTAGCAGAAGTATTAGTAGCAGCATTTGTAGTAGTACTATTCACATTCCTAGAGTTGTAGTACCTCCCTAATGCAGTCAGGTGGTCTTGTAAGTATATTATTATAGCGAGTAGCCCATATGTGAATGAAACAGATCTGCCACATGCTTGTCTCCATGTGGATATTATTGCTTTTTCACAGAATGTTACACAATAATGCATTAAACATATATATCTCCATGGAGACGACACAAGAGGCAAGGTTACAGGTCAGATCTGGGAGAGGCGCACCCACTCACCACAAGAATGGGTGTTTTTCAAGGTATTTTGGAGCAATAAAAAGGACTTGTATTGGAATAATTGTTAGATAGATAAGATAAATGCCGTACTATGGAACATTGGCAAAGCAAAAACATGAGACAAGCTGGTAAATCTTCCACCAGACAGGATAAGAAGTGCACCTTCTACTTTTCGAAACAAGTACAAAACATGATAAAAGAAATGGGAAAATAAAAGTAAGTAGCTGTGTCAAATATGAGAGTAGCTTAAAGTATTTAGTGTTATAGCAAAAGAAAAATTCAGCCTGTCAACTAGACTAAAGTTTTTTGAGTGAAGACATTTCACAGCTCGTCCAAGGTGCTTCTTGAGTTCTGGTCAAACTGCTGCTGGACACTGCCTTATATCTGCCTGAAGGGATATAAGGATTTAAAAAACTTTTGTCTAGTTGACAGAATTGAATTTTTCATTTGCTATGGATCCTGCCAGGACGACTGAAGGCTTACACAGTGTTATTGTACTCAGTAATCGAATACAGCACAAGCATATAAAGGTCTAATTTAACTTACAGATTCTGAAAACCTCTACCTACGCTGTTTTATATTTTCATTATTAGTCATTCATAATTAACATTGGCCCTATGACTCCAAGGGCTTAGTGCATGTTCATATATGTTTGGAAATCATTTCAAGTTCCTCGCCCCAAATCTCCCGGGCTCCATCACATCACGTCTGCAGCAGATCACAAAAATATGTCATTCAATTAGCTCCATTTCTTGCTAACCGCTAACCGCTGATCCGTTTCTTGTATTGGCAGAGACCTAGCTCACATGCAAGTCTGACTTTTTTCCCCTCTCCTTGTTGAATCTTTGCCACAGTGCAGAGGTGCTGAAATCGCCAACATATGTTTGGAAAATGAATTTGCTGCGAAGAGGTCAAAAGGAGATGCAGAGCTGAAACCCAGACCTGATTTAATTAAGTCCGGACCAGCACCTTCCCATTACAATAATTCTTAAAGTCTGTGTACTCGTGCTCTGTGCAGCTTTAGAGCCTTTTCAATATTTTAGTCTATTCATAATTCATCAGCCTGAGATAATTAAGCACAACTATTAGTGCTTAAACAAGGAATGACTTTTTACATTTGTATATTGACTCCAAAGATAAAAGAATCAGTATACGTGCACATACATACTTTTGCTACAAGACATAATTTACACAACATATACAGTCACAAAAGTAAAATAACCTGCTTTAAATCAATTTTTCTTTAATTTTTACGTCGCTGTAATCTGCATTCCAACCATTCTTCAACTATAGACAGATGGACATTAATACCGCAGAATTTTTGATGACTATGTAACTTTTCTGATAGAGGGTTGTCCAGCTGGTCTCCATGGAGATTTGCCAGGAATTGTGCGCATTATACATTTTAATGCTTAAGAATTTATATAGCTTCAATTCAATTCAATTCAATTCAATTCAATTCAATTAAAATAGCTTCAATTCAATTTAATACAGGAAGTGCTCCACTGTGTTTTTAAACTGCACACACCTTCACTAGAATCATTTGGATAATTTCAAACATTACATTCAAACATACTTTCATGGTTGCTGAAACGTGAGAAATAAAACAATTACAGAGGTAAGGCGTGTTTCTGATGAGGTATCAACTTTCTAACATGGCTAAAAGCGATAATACAGGAAGTGCTCCACTGTGTTTTTCAATTCAATTTATTTTTGTATAGCCCAAAATCATAACAACAGTTATCTCGGCGGGCTTCACAAAATTGTTAAATTAGCAAACAGAGATGTCAGAGAATGAAGCAGAATAGGAAAAAAAATAAATTAATTAATAATTCAAAATATAGAATGTCCAACAACAAGCAGGCAAATGGATAATTGTCCCAGCATCTCCTGTCCTTGACCCTCCTTCTTCGGCAAGAAAAAACTCGAAGAAAAAAAAAAAAACAGTGGGAAAAAAAACAAGAAACCTTGAGGAGAACCACTCCCATCCACTCCCATGGACGGACAGGCATAGATGGCCATAGCTAAAGGTATCTTAAAAAATATGGATCTTTACTGTGAGCTGGGTCGCCGTCGCTGAATGTTTGGAGATATACAAGTTTAAAACCGTACCGTGGAACATTCCAGGCAATGCAATAACATCTCCGTTTGGCGTATCCTCCACCGCATCCTAAACATAGTGCAGCTTTAACTTCACAATCAGTCAGAGAGCCTGGGTGTAATATGGGCGAAGTGTCAATCAATCTCGCCCAGGGACACAACCACAGCAGTTAGACAAGGTTCAAACAGACTATTCTCCAGTTGATGCGTGAACATTTAACCCAGCGTGTCCACAGATGCCCCGAAGTCAAACGCCTCATTTTATACGCTGAAAATGAAATATCCAGTAACTTTCAGCACCACATGTTGACAGTGATTTATTTACACAGTTCTCATTACAAATGTTCGAACCCCGATGGCCGCATTACCGGAGAATGGAGACAGATATATGGCGAGCTGGCACGGCGCGCAGTCATTGAGGTGTTGAAAAGCAACGCAGTGTAATCCAACACCTTTGCCATTATTAAAACAGACCAATTTCAGTGAGGTTTGGCTGAAATAGCAGTGCATGGAAAGAATAAGATACACTCTCTCTATATCATATAAGACTTCCCATTCAACGGCCGAAAAATGATGTGAGTGTGAGCATTCCTGTATTGCACTGAGCGTAAGACTGGTTAAAATCCAAGAATATAAAATACAACATAATATAATTTCCACCAGGGAAATTTAGCGCAAAGTAGTGAGGACAAAAGTGAAGGCTAGTGAATAAGTAGTTCAGGAGTACAGTAAAATTATTGTAACAAGAAAGCCCCAGTGTTGTCAGTATTAATATTTAAACATTATATTTCACAACGCAGCTAATACAAATTCATTCCTCTTGTGGTTATATATTGGACCGTCCATTGAAAATAGAGGTAAATGTGGAGTTTTAAAAAGGATTTCTGTGGGTGTATGCAATAGCAGGTAAAATCTCTATAAATATTGGCATCTGGAGCTGTTTGCTGTAGCTGGGAACGACTTGGACCCACTATTTTCTGATTTTTTCTGATCTGTTATAATGTTTCTTCATCAAAAACATACCAGGAGTTGTGATGAAAACTACAACTATCACGTCACAAGATGGAACAGAGCATTTGGAGATTGGAGACTTTGTAGACAGATAATAAATCGGGATTATTCAAACACGTGAGAATAAAATGAAACAGCAGTCCACATATGCTTTTGAGGAGCTAACAACATTATAACGCACCTCAAAGAGTCAATTTTGTGTAATATGGAACCTTTAAAGCTTGACTGCTGCTTTTCTTCTTATAATTACATACATTTTGAACACATAACGACATATAAAAGACATGGAAATAGGTGCACTGTGTCTGAGAGCGATGCTGTTATAACCATCTAAATATCTCGCTTCATATTTGTCACATCAGGCGGAAAATACTCAACTTGTGCATCTCGAGTGGTCTGTTAGCTCTGAATAGTGCCAATCAAAACTGACTGACTTGATCCGAGGTGTAACAAAGCTATTGTCCGTGTTTCTTTTTGCAAAGCGAAAATCAAGTCCAAAGTTTTGTGTCTGTTTTTCTTTCTTTCTTCCTTTTTTATTTATTTATTTTTATCTTGAACACCACAAAGTTGCAGCATCGGCCTTGTTACTTTGCAGATTTTGTAATTAGTTTTGATTGCTGCGAGTGTTAGCTGAGCAAACACTATTGTATCATGCCAAAAAGAATGACGTGGCTATCATACAAATTAGCATCAAATACACTATTGAAAAACAGTTTGAATACAAAAGAGATTACCTGCATCGCACAATGTTTAAATATAAAACTTAAACAAGACGCATTATGCACATTTAAAGCTTTTAAAGGGGTCAATATTACACTATTTTTAATCTATAATGTAGTTTTTTCATCAAAAACATACCTGGAGTTTAGTTTTGTTTCATTCACACATCTTAACACACAAATCCAGCATATTTTGAGTTTTCCTCTCAATAGAACACACTGTGATGTAATGCGATAATACAGGAAGTGCTCCACTGTGTTTTTAAACTCCACACACCTTCACTAGAATCATTAGTATAATTAATTTTTTGGAGATGTAGGCAGCCCAATAATTCATGGTTGCTGAAACGTGAGAAATAAAACACAATTACAGGTAAGGCATGTTTCTGATGAGGTATCAACTTTCTAACATGGCTAAAAGCGATAATACAGGAAGTGCTCCACTGTGCTTTTCAATTAAATTTATTTTTGTATAGCCCAAAATCATAACAACAGTTATCTCACTTTGGCTTCACAAAATTGTTAAATTAGCAAACAAAGATGTCAAAGAATGAAGATTTTTTTTTTTGTAATAATTAATTAATAATTCAAAAATACAGAATGTCCAACAACAAGCAGCAAATGGATAATTGTCCCAGCATCTCCTGTCCTTAGACCCTCCTTCATCGAAAAAAAAAAAAAAAACAGTGGGAAAAAACCGAGAAACCTCGAGGAGAACCACAGTGAAGGAGAGATCCACTCCCATGGACGGACAGGCATAGATGGACATAGCTAAAGGTATCTTAAAAAATATGGATCTTTACTGTGAGCTGGGTCGCCATTTGTTTCAATGTTTGGAGATATATAAGTTTAAAACCGTACTGTGGAACATTCCAGGCAAAGCAATAACATCTCCGTGTGGTGTATCCTCCACCACATCCACACCTTCACTAGATAATAATTTCATTTATATAATTTCAGTCCTGGAAATGCCCATGTCTGAACAAAAAGTAAAAGGTAGCGATTACTAAACTACCTCTTTGTGACATCACAAGGTGTATTTGGAGATTTAGGCAGCCCAATAATTCACGGTTGCTGAAAAATGTGTGAAATGAATGAAACACAATTACAGGTAAGGCGTGTTTCTGGTGAGGTATTGACTTTCTAACATGACTAAAAGCTCTCAAGAGTCGCTTTTGTAATATGGGCCCATGTTTTAATCTTTTCACTTTCACTTATTTCTTTCGCACCCCACTGCTACCTGTTTGTTTTGTGTTTCACGTATGATTCAGCAGTGTCCTGTATCCAGTTTGGCATAATAAGCGAGATCTGCAGCTCTCTGTAGGAGGGGCCGATACTGTCACATGTACTTTATTGTGATGATGTATTGATACTTTGCAGCTGATGTCGTCAACATTCCCCGGGGGCGTGACGCTAACTGTAGGCTCTGCGCGGTCTAAAGGTCTAACTCAAATTAGACTTCAATCTGATCTTTTTTTTTAACACAATCTGATCTAGATGAAACTTCGATAGGTGAGCTGATTTGTGCTGTTGAACGAGTCTCTCACACATAAAATTACAGTCAACAAATAGCGAGTGTTAACAGTTTTTCAGTTCACTCTCACCTTTTTTATTGCTCATATTCATCACAGGCTCCTGAAAATGTGTTGTTTAAAACCATTTTGTATTTTTTCTTTTAAACTTTTTTGGAAGTTATTGGTAACCTTGGTAACGGTGCGTCCTCCTTGGGCTCTATAACCTTATATTATGATTTAAAGTGTCCAGAATAAAGCATTATGATGATAACTATAACACTTTATAGCATGTCTTCTTCAGTCATCCCATAATGCATACTTTGGGGTAATTTCGTTGAATAGTGTACTTAAAGAAATCTGAAGTAGACTTCTAAACAAACAGGGCATTTGCAGTTATGTTTTCTTTAGATTCTTACTTATGACTTTGATGGATGTTTGGCATTTAAGTGTGGCAACTAAGCAAACAACATTGGAGGCGACGGCGCTGAAAAATGCGCCGCTTATCGCACTAAGACAAATTAAGAGCACTTCTGTTATTTTAGTGACTCACTGGGAAATGGTGCTTGACAAAAATATTCATATCAGGGATTTTTGGGTTTTATTTGCTGTAGACGGGGCATGGAAAGTGAGTGGGTGAGCAAAGGAGTAATACGCAAAGAAAAACACTGTCATGATGTATGCTGATTTATGTTTTGATGTCAAATTTACATATTGTTGCTTTAAGATATTTATTTCTTGTTTCTTGCTTCTTTCTTTCTGTAGAGATGATTCTGTGCTCGACCCTGAATAATTAGAGTGGGTTTGAGCCAGTGAGGGCATCCAGGGTGAAACTTATGCCAATCAACACATAATGCGCAGGGTTCAGATTGATCTATAGGAAAAAGAGCACAGAAAAAGTGCCTTATTATGTAATAGTGTAGGGAGGGTTGTTAAAAATTTATTTGCAATATTAAAAAGTCCCTATAAAGAATATTAAACACATATGTGGTGAATATAGCTGGTAACGTTTACTAAACCCACTACCGATGTATTAGGAAAAACATTTGTAAAAGCAAGTTGTGTTTTTGTGCCATTTTTAAAAGTAAAAGGATGTACCTTTTAACCAAAAACAAAAAAAATGACTGAAATAAAAGCATGATTTGTTTTTGTTGTTTCTGTTGCACTGAAAAAACATGCTTCTTTACTGTGTGTGTACTGTGCATGCATCTCCAGAAACTCTTATTTGAGATGCAAATCAAATCAAGTTTGTTTGTAAAGCAAATTTAAAACAGGTAAAGAGCTGAACAACAGTAATATAACAATAGTATAAGTATGAAACCTGCTTATGTTATGACTGTGTCCATGGAAATGTTTTTTCCTTTGGCATAACCCTGTGTTAATTTATGCTTCCGACTTGGACTCGGATATGGCGTTTTTTTATGTTTTGATTGTCCAACTCGGAGAAAAACATGGATGCTAACTGCAAAGCTGCTTTAGCATTGGTCGCATCATAAGTCTGTGCTTCAACTACAACCTCAAGGAAGAATTCAGTATAAATAGCATAATTTAGTGTATAAGTGATGTAAAAGCGTTGGCACAGTGTGATAGTAAACCATTTTGGCACGTTAGATAACAGAAAATGGGTGAAAAACACGCGCAACACCGACTTCCAAACCCACAGGCAGTGATAGGGACACCATGAGGTACTGCAGTATTACAAGTGACAGAAATGGTCATTTAAACTACCAAAGCGTCCAAACACAATGAAACTAGTTTATACAATAAGCGCAGCCATCTTGGATTTTATCTCGGGAATCTTTCTCGGTCTAGTCCGAGCTCGACCGACTTCCGAGTTGGACCGTCCGAGGAAAAGAGGCGTGTCAGTGTGTGTGGGGCAACGTTTTCGGATTTCTGAGTCGGAAGGATAAACGAATGCACCATAAAACTTACCTGAATGCGCTTCACTTATAACTACTCCTAACTTATAAGATATAGGTAAATCACTTTTGTAGTGACATAAATGTTGTCTTATATTGCTCTGATTATTGATTAACTGTCGGTTTATTGAAATGGAAATAGAACTGGCACATGCTCTTTATTTTCTACATATCAAATTAGACTTAACATTTATTTAGTGATGTTTTTTAGACTCAGTAACAAAAATACATGATACCAACCTTATGTAATTATGACCTTTTTAACATCAGTCTCTTGCTATTTTGATACTTATTTTGAATTTATTATTACCATTTATATTTTTGCGTTTTGTTATTATATTATATCATGATGTGTGAGCTACTGTGTCCAAATACTGCCTATGGATCAATAAAGTTTGTCTAAGTCTAAGTCTCATACCAAAGTACCAGGTCTTTTTTATAGCCGACAATGCTTGGCCACCATCTGCTCGCGAGTCGGACATTTCACAGCTCCTGAAACAAAGCAGGCAACAATAACACTGGCCCCTATACGCACAATATTCACTTTCAAAGTCAGACCCGAGACATGGTGCAGGCCCGGTGCAGGTCCGGAGGTGCGGGCTCTTGACCGGTACCAGAACCACACATGAAAGGGCCCATGGTGTGTGCCTATCCTTCATTAGGACGTCCTGAATGCATCTGGATCTACTTAGCTTTAATAGTGTTGATAATTAGCCCTGCCACTCTCCCCTACACCCCGACATAAACAGACTGCCACTCACACACACACTCACACACTACGCCGGCTTTATTACTAGGAAAGGGAATCATTATCAGACATAATTTTAAAGCAATTTTCAGGCTCACCTATTACCTCTGTTTAGGTTCCTCCTGGTCATTAGTCGAGCTGTCGGGATGATTGAATATTACACGTTGCGGAGGGGGGTCCGGGCTCTGCAGGTGTCAGGGGAGGTTAGCACGAGCAAACCCACTGACAGGCCTGTCCCGCACGGAGACATAGACGCACTCGGAGCCAGAGCCAGCGCCGTGATGGACACGTACATTAGCGTTACGTGTTGAAAAATGAGTTTGGTTTGGTAATTTTCACTGGTTTGTGTATTCATTGCTGTAGGGGTTGCTTCTGGGTAACATATGGCCTTGGGTTAGACTCAGAGACTCGCTTCTATGTGAATAATAATGTTTTTGTTACTGTTTTCAACTGGTCATAAACTAGTTGTGCTTGTTTATAATGTGTTTATTTTTAACTCGTAATTGCCCTTAAATTTTAGACTCAAAATTAGACTATGTACGTTAGTCAAAGGTATATTTAAGGCAGTATTTATTTTCATTTTAAACACTGCTCTTTCATTAGTCCCTCTTTTGCTGTATTATTATTTTAGTTAAAGGTCCTATATTACACAAAACCGACTCATTTGAGCTCTTAATGATACCTCCCTAAAAACATACCTTTAGTTGTGTTTTGTTTCATTCACGCATGTTTGTGTAACGCTTTATAATCAGTCTGTCGACACCTCCGAAGCTCAACATGCTTTGTTCCACCTAGTGATGTAATGAAGCTAAAAGATTATAGTGGCGATGAATGAGTTAACCGTGAGTTTTTACCACATCAATGTTCTCTGTTTGAAAGAAGAACTTGAAATGGCTCCAGGTATGTTTATGATGGTAGTAACAGTAATAATATTAGTGTACATGACAGTGGAAGTGGGTTAAGTGCCTTGCTCAAGGACACAACTATGATTTTAGTCTTGTTTTTGTTGTTTTTAAACTGACAATGCTTTTACATGACTGTTTTATCTTCTTCTAAAGCAAAGACTCATCAGCATCTTCTGTTATCAAGTCAATCTTTAATAAATAAATCTAAATCTAAAACAACAGTTTTCAGGGAATTGAAACAGCAGCCTGTGAGTCAGCGGGCAAACACACACACACAACAACAAAGTTAAAACCATCTGTAAAAGCAGAAGTTTAATAGCAGAAGTCATATCAGTGGGAGGCAAAGTTAAGATAGCTTGAATTTTAAAAAGTTTTATCATAATTTCCGTAAATTTCACTTGACAAGTAAAATTATATAAGAAGGAATAAGACCTTTTGTACTTAAAATATGAAAATGCATCTTGCTATGCTAAGAAAAATAACTAAGAACATAAGATCTAATGTTGCTTGAATTAAAAAAAACCTTTATTAAATTTCAATCTACTAAAATAAAGTGACATATTCTTAATTTATTTTCATTATAATTTAAACACTGTTTTTGCAGTGTCATTTATTTTGAACTTTGGGTTGTATTGACGTTTTGCTGCTTCTATTTTCAGCCCACATAACTCATCTTTTATTAACCAGTACTTTTACCTGCGTATACTATTTGCTCTTCTTCTTCTTTCACCTTTCCTTTTTTTTCCAAGTAAAAGATTAATTACTCCTTCACAGTCTTGGCTGGTGTTGCAGTAGAATATCAATAAAGTCTCCCAATTATGACTATGCGGCTGGACTATTGTCTCAGCGAGTCTGCGATTTTTTCCAGGTTTAATTACGAGTGTGCCTTTTACCTGCTGATCTGTATTAAAGCTTTTCATGCCTGGACTTCCATCTTTTCTTTGGACATTAATATGCAGATCAAACACGGCTGAGCTTTTTTTCAGGCAAATAGCGAGGTCACACGTCTAATTAGCATATGACTAATCTACATAAAATGGCCGTCTCGTCTTCTGGTTCAGACACGCAGCTCGGAGGCAGTCTCGACTTCATCAGTGACAAGGTGGAGTGAGGTCCTCTGTGTTACAGTATTACACACATTACAGTGTTGGAAGTGTGAATAAGATTGCTGTTCTTTAAAGGTGCATTATGTCACTTTTCTGGTAGAGGGTCTGTCAAATGCTTTTTAACATGGAGGTGCTTCATCTGGAATGATTCACATGATACGGGATTAAACCTTTCTATCGTCATGGAGACCAAACCAGACCAAATTACATGTAAGATCTGTGGAGATGCGATCCCACTCATAGTAAGACTACCTGTTTTTTCCACCTGTAATTGAATTCATGTAAGGGAGATGTCATGTTTAATGTCATACGGTGGAACATTCTAAGCAGAGCAGTGATATATTCAAGGAAACGAGATAGTGATGAACCCCAAAATAAAAAAGTTTTGCTCAAATCAGGCTGTTTAGTTTATTGTACCAAACATTGCAACCTAAAATTATAGCCACATCATTAAATAGAACTGGAAAATTACAGTGGTAAAAGTGTAGTATTAGCTCTAGTTGTATTTCTTTCTTTCTTTCTTTCTTTATTTATCACATTTTTAAGTTATGAAGTAAGAAATAACATAATGGCAGTCAAATGGTGTTTAGATTGTTTGTCTACTAACTTCAGACATACTCTTAGACCCTCTCAGACATACTTCTGGACCTACTCATGCTGGAGTTCCCATAGAAATGCATTCGCTTTACCTGGAATCGTTAAAGAAATACAATTTTGTCAACTGCCCAAAAGTTTGTGAAAGTTAACTTTTTTTTTTCTCCATTTGGTCAAACTATTGTCCACTTGACAGAATTCAATTACTTTCACGACTGAGCCTGCCCGGACAACTGAGGGATTACAGAGACTTTGCCTGAAATGTTCCACAGTATTTCTGTCTCCACGGTGACGAGCAGCTAATGCCACTGGGCTGATGTGTATCCTGACTGTGCAGGCTCGCAGTTAGAAAGACTCTTCTTTAAGCACAAAAGCGTTTATATTTGAATACACCATATTTGTTAATTTATTTTTACTTATTTTTAATTTATTTTTATATTTATATTCGATTTTATTTTTATTATTTATTTTATT
>KN494900.1:0-11242 GCA_000787155.1 Scartelaos histophorus | reverse complement strand
CACTCTTCTCAAGTTTCCAAATTAAGATATCACGAACAAAACCAGACTGGAAATACTCCCATGCATCTGTAGTTTTGTAGGCCTTTAATGCTTCGCCTGTGAAAGCGGAAGGATTACAAAGGAGATAGGTAATAAGATCAGAATACTCGATGTCGGGTAAATTTCCAGAATAAGTAACTGATTTAAGTCCATAAAAACAACTTGTGGTACAACATAAGGGTCAGTGACACCGATATCACTTAGTTTTCTTTCATATCTGTCGCGTTCTGATCTGCTTAAATGTTTGGTAAATTCTGAAACTTGTTTATGATCCGTTTTCTTGCCTAACGTTTAATTTATGGTACGAGTTTCTTTCCAGACAATATGGAGCTGATCGCTTAAAAAGTGACTGGAATCCCTCTATATACACTAAGAATCCAAGTTTTTAGGTCAGTAACAAACCCACGTTATTCCTCCACCTCTAGAAAAGTTACACAGTGCGACGTTAAAAACACAAAAGAACTTCCCGTCACATCACAATTTTGAAATATATAGATAAAAAATAGTCAAGTGAACCCTTTAGAAGTTTAAAAGATCACGGTTAATAAGCTCTGTGGTAACTAACGACCACAAAAGCTCATTTAATGTGAAAAATAATTCCTTCTGAATCTAGAATGTTGAAATTGGTGGGACTCCATAAACTTTATAGATTCACTCTTTTCTTTCTTCTGTCAAAATGTGTCTGCAGATTTTTAAATAATTTCAAAGTACAGTTAAAGAGTCGTAGAGCTTCCCTTTGCTTTTCATTTAGCGCATTTTTTAATTCTTAAGCCATGTTCTAAATATATATATATATGTGCTGCTACTCTCCAGGCGTAGTACTGTGACCACACTTTGCTTTTACACTATCCTGAAGCTAAGTGGGGAGCTTCATTCATAAAACCAGAGTTGCAAGAAAAAGAAAACTGATCATGAAATTGTCCTTTGCATTTGTTTTTGCATGAAATCTAAGAATAAAAGAATGAAGTCCCAATAAGTAATTAGAGAGTTGCATTCTCACGTACCACCACTAGAGGCTGTCTATGTTACTGGTTTTACATCTGCCATTTACTGGTAAAAAATACAATAAACATGCAAATTGTATCTTTAAAACCAACCAAAAGTCTCGCTACTTCAGTTACTGTGAGGCTACAACTGTTAGCTATTAGCGGTTATTAGCGGTTATTAGCGGTTATTAGCAGTTATTAGCGGTTATTAGCGGTTATTAGCGGTTATTAGCGGTTATTAGAGGTTATTAAAGGTTATTAGAGGTTATTAGCACACAGAATTTTCTAACATATGATTATAGAATATATGGGATAAAATACACAATTATTCTAACACAATTACACATTCATACTTGACAGTAAAAGTACAATATGTTAAAGTGACATTGTGTAACTTTCTGGAGGTGTAAGGTCCGCTGCAGAATCCCATAGAACATAAAATTGTGGAACATTATCGCAAAAGGAACATTTCTCTGCTTCCTCCTAAATACGAGTCGGGTTTGCGGAGATGCAAGTTCGCTCACAGTAAGGACACATGTTTTTTTATCTTTTAAGTGCTATAAAAACATTCACATTTGAGTCTATTTTTTGCAAAAAGCGAACAAGCTGAAGGAACAAATGACAATCAGACCTATTGTTCCGTATACAATATGTTTGATAATATAATCTTATATAAATGAAGAGCACTGGGGAAGCTAATGCTGCTGCTTTCAAACGCGCTCACTTCACTAATGGAGACAGAATGTACCGAAATGGGCTAATTTCTGTCAATTCATGCTTCATCTGTTCAGACGTGTGCCCCATAGACACACTACTGCAGATGGATTGTGATTTAAAGCTCCATTATTACACAAAATTGACTCATGTGAGCTTTAAGTCCTGTTATAATGTTGTTTCTTACTCAAAAGCACATCCAGAGTGATGTTTTTTTCAACTCCATGTAGGTTCTTAAGGAGGCAACAGCATAAAAATCAGAGAAAAAGAAGAAGCAAAGCAGGCAGCATGACCCAGAGCTTTTTGCATTATTACGTTTTACATTATTCTAATTGTAGTGCAGCGTTTTATTTAGATCACGTGTCATTTCAAAGGGTAAACCCACTCCCACTCTCTGCGATTAGTTTGTTGATAAAACGAGTCCTCGCGTCGGCTTCCGTCATAGAATTAAATATTAAATGAGTCTTTTGAACGGCTTGATGAAATGATCAGATCCAAAATCCCCTCGCTAATCTCCGCCGTCTGTTTTAAAACGCTTCGTGAGGACTTTTCGCTTTCAAAAGATACAATTACACGACAGGAAATGATTAACTGTTAAACTCACGGAAAATATCGAAGGACGCGCCAATTTCCTTCGGCTAAAACTTCAGTTCGGAGATAATGCTCGAACCCACCTTATCGCAACCATAAAAGAGAACAGTGCCAGATTAAATACTAACATATGTATTCTATATGACGATAAATAATCATGTATATTGTGCTGACGAACATTTTCACGAGACAAGCAGGTGATGGATCCTCCGCCGGGACACATAGTTCAACTTTATTTGACTCCATCTAAGCCGACACGTCATAGACTTTATGGGGCTTTAGTCATTGCGCTCGTCTACCTGAAATATGGCTGTTCTAACCTCATTTGGACTGTTGTTGTATCATAGGGCAAGACGCTTTTCTCAATAAACGCAATATATAAATGAGTAAGCTCCTCTGCAGTGATATTATGCTCGAGTTTGCGTTATTAGGTTCTTTTTCAGACCGAGAGTTTGTTTTACCGGACAGTTTGGACTGCTCCCTGTGGTCTTCCTGAGAGAGTTCCCGTGATGTTGCAGATTTTTACAGGTTTTAGCGGCGTATTTTTACCGGGGGAAGCAGGATAACGGCGCCATCTAAAGTTCGATTTCCTCAGGACAGTATCTCAAGTGTGTGCGACTAAAAAAGCCCCCTCGTCCCGGTTTATCGTCCCGTGGGCACGTTTCCTTATTTCGATTGCCTCTTTTTTCCAGATGTTGGTCATCCTCTGTTCAAGTGATTTTTACTCTGTCCATAATGTGAAAACGGGAACAAACTCTGAAAAAAAGAACCTAATAACATAAATTATCCTCAGAGGACTATTAGAAATGCTGTGAACTAGAAATGTCCGCGAGGTACCACGGCAACACAATGCACACATTAGTCAAAAACTTTTTAAAATCAGGAAAAAATGCATTTAAACAACACTTCTTGAGGAGCCTCTCTACTCGAATTCATGGTCCTGTTTAGGGGTTTGGTTTTCAGCAAAAACGGAGAGTGACTAACTGAATAACTGGTTAATATAATGCAATTTGAAGTGCGTGAGACTTTTTTTTTAACAGCACAAACCTGCAGTAGTTCCAATTTAACCTGTTCTTTTTGTGTTAAAATAAAGTTTAACAAGTCTCAGATAGAGCAGTGCATACAGTTAGCATCACACCCCCAGGGAATTTTGAAGACATTGGCTGGAAAGTATCAAGAGAGAGTGCACTATGTAATTCTAATGCATTAGTGTTTTATTTTATTTTTTTCAATTTTAATATGTTTCAATGCCGTTTTCACGCTCAGTTTGTCAGGGCTAACGTTTGCTAGCCTTGTGAAAAGATTCGACCTCCATTGTAAATTCATAGATTACAGTCTCCTGCATGTCGGAATGGTTTTAAGCGTTATATATTCACGGAGTATATACGTTTTTGTTCTATTCTACCCTCACAGCTCCAGACCTTAAGAGAATAATAGTTAAGTTCGCTAGTTTTCTCCACAGCGGGACTCGGCGCTGACGCAACTATCTGACACTTTAGACAAAACCTAAAAAACCAGCCGCCCCAGTCTGAACCGAGAAAGGAAACGCTGGCAATATAGAAATAGGAGCGTGCCCTCTGGCCTAATCCAGCAGCGCGACACAACTTTGATCATTCTCTTTCCAGTACGTTCCATGTTCACAATAGAGCACCCCCTACTGTTCAGAACAAAGCATCACGAGCCCTGTGTAAGCACCATGACCGCAGGCTCTTTCACTCTCCTTTCTTTTTTGGAAACGGTTGATCATTTAACGCTATATCTGGTTATTTTAGACTTATAAATGTAAAATATAATGTTGTATTATTCATGTAACTTGTGGACCACTGTAAGAATAGTGTAAAGATATGCCTAGTTTAGTCAAAAGGAAATTATAAATGGACACTTTTCATCTTTCTCTTAAACCACAGTATATCTTGTTTAAACACTCCCAACATAGACTTTGTAGATTTAAAAAAATAAGTAAAAACTTGTTAAAACTTAAAGCGTTGTGCTCCCCAGTCATCAAGTCTGACTGTGAGCCAAATGATGATGGAAAGTTTTCTGTTTTAAGTTTTTTGGTCCCAGTCCGCCCCTGCTTGCAAACATATAGGCCACTTCTAGCAATCAAAGATTTATGTAAATGTGGCAAGCTGGACGCATTCTGTACTGGACAGGAGACTCAGGAGGAGATTGATTTGAGAGTGAGCCAATCAGGACACAGAACACAATGCATGTTCATACCCGGTAAAAAAAAAAAAAAAATCCGTCCAACAGCGAGGCCATGCAAGGTGAACATATCTATCTTATATACTCATGCACATATATGTTCACCACAGTATCCTAGGTGCACATTGTTCCAGATTTATACAAGAAATGTCCCTGGTGTCCTTATTTTTGACTAATTTGATCCCTGCCAACAGTAAAAAGGGGGGTACATTGTCATTTGTTTAGATCAAAACGCAAAGAAAATGTGACTCACAGTTGGTCCTGAATAAATCATGAATGGACCTAATGCAGAACAATAATTCCTTAATAATTTGATCTTCCTTGTTTCACAATTTTATTATCGCCAGCTGCCCCAAAACCAGGGGAACAAAAGAACCACCGAAGTGACACTCTACAAAGTGTTTTGCCCTATGACATAACAACACTTCCCTTGAAGGAGTTGACACGGAACGCACAAGGTCGGGGGGATTTGACTGCACTGCTAACGATGTTAACAGAAGCAGTGGGAATCAAAAAGGCAGAGGAACAACACTGGACCAAAAGGACTAAGCAACTGCCGGTGATATTGTCAAATGATGATTCAGTGTTCTCTTTTTAAAGCATATTTCCTCACGCACCACTGCACACAGAGCTGTAGTTACCTGTAAAGGGCAATCTAAAGAAGTGTATCGTGATGTACATGACAGCATATCTCTTCCTTACTCTTGCTGCAGCTACATCAGCGAGTATTTTAACACGACATTACCCCTGGAAGACACAGTAGTAATCGGCTGTCAGAGCGTTCCCCAATCTGCAGAAACACTTTGTCCTTTTCGGAGCGTCCCTTTCTGTACGCCGCCTCGAAAAATGCGTGTGCGTACGTGCCTTTACTCCTGCCGATGCTGCGTGTCCCGAATACAGAGCGAGGCATGATGGGAGGCGAGATCGGCGCCGTATCCCGGGGCAACGCTGGTCCGTAACCAGGGGCGACGCAGGTAACAGAAGGATAAGCTCTGTGGCCGCGGGACCAGGGAACACACCCGCTGCAGCTGCACGGAGGCGAGGGACTTTACGGAGCGACGGGAATAGGATGGAACAATAGGAAATCATCAGCCCCAGAGACCAGGAAACCGCAGGGTACGAAACGCCAGAGCTCTCAGCAGGGGGTCCCGGAGTCCCAGAACATCGGTGGGTCCCCTCTGTTCGCACTTAACCTGGAATTTGGCTCTTTCCGATATTGTAAATCGCACGTCTGTTAAAGCAAACCTACTTTTCAGAGCTTTTAAGCATGTTATAGTCCTTTCCCTTTTTCATTTACCGTCGCAAAGTTGTATTTGGAGTGATTCATGCGTGTGTGAGTAATCTTTAATCACTTAGTTTCAAGACGTTATTGCAAATCAGTTCCTGCGTTCAGCTCCACAGGTACGCACTCACCGCTTGTACTTGGTTTATCCATTTTATTTTCTCAATCTCCAATGCATATTATAGGATTTTTCGACAGTATCTCAGTCATTTTTGCACAAATTTGAAAAAAAATCTCCTCTCTTGCTCCATCTTCACCCATTTATCGAAGGGGTCGACAAAGCCCTCAACTACAAATTGGTTTGCTGTTGGCTTGGATGCCAGTTTAACACACTAATTATCTAAAATAAAAAAGTAATAATAATAAAAAGGTTTACACACTCCAGAATGACTTTTTAATGAGGCCTTCACCTTAGGGAAATGTGGTTGATGGATTAAAACCAGCCAACACCCGCCTGACTATTCAGAATCTGAATTTTTTTGTGGGCTTGTCCTGGTTTAGTTCCTGATTTATTCTGATTCTAAACTTTGCTATAATCCGCATTTTCTGACAAACCTGTGCAGAAATAGTTTGAGAGTTGTACTGTAGATGGTTTAGTTATGTAGACTGGGTTTGGTTCTGTTCTAGTCCTGTTTTTTTCCTGGTTTAGTTTCATCCTAGAGGAAATCCCTATACTAAAGCTCCACATTCCCTGACATTCCCGTGAGTCTAAACGCTTGAGAGTTGTTTTGTTGATGGTTGTAGCAGGTTCAGTCCTTGTTTAGTCCTGGTTTGGTCCTCATTCTGATGTGGTATCTACAGTCAGCCCCTAAAGTCCAAATTCCATAACATTCCTGTGAGTAAAACCCTTGAGAGTTGGATTGTTCATGGTTGTAGATTAGTCATAATGTAGACTTGGTTTGGTTTTAGTTCAGTCTCAATTTAGTCCTGTTTTTTTCATGGTTTAGTTCTGATTTTTTTTGCTGGTTTGGTTAGTTCAGTCCTAATTTAGTCCTGGTTTTTCTATGGTTGAGTTAAGATTTTGTCCTTTTTTCACCCTATTCTGGTCCAGATTTAAGCCCAGTGTAGTAGTGTAGTTCAGATTCTGCGTTTGCGTCTTAAGGAAGTCCACATTCATTGACATTCCTGTGTTCTGGTCCAGATTTAAGCCCAGTGTAGTTCTGATTCTGCGTTTGCATCTTTAAGAAGTCCACATTATATAAATCATAGTATAAATCCTTGAGAGTTGGATTTTTGATAGTCGTAGATTATTCTTGATATAGACTTGGTTTGGTCCAGGTTCAGTCCTTGTTTACTCCTCATTTAGTCCTCGTTTAGTTCTGATTCTGATTTGGTATCTAAAGGAATTTCCTGAACTAAATGCCCACATTTCCTGACATTCCTGTGAGTCTAAACCCTTGAAAGTTGGATTGTTAATGGTTGTAGAAGATTAGTCCTGGTTTAATCCTGATTTAGTCCTTGTTTAGTCCTGGTTTAGTCCTTGTTTAGTCTTCATTTAGTTGTGATTCTGCGAGTATATCTAAAGTCAGTCTCTATAGTCCACATTCCGTGACATTTCTGTGAGTAAAACCCTTGAGAGTTGGATTGTTAATTGTTGTAGCAGATTAGTTCTGGTTCAATCCTGATTTAGTCCTTGTTTAGTCTTCGTTTAGTTGTAATTCTTCGAGTATATCTTAAGTCAGTCTCTATAGTCCACATTCCTTGACATTCCCGTGAGTAAAACCCTTGAGATTTGGATTCTTGATGGTTGTAGACTGGGTTTGGTCCTCGTTTAGTCCAGGTTTAGTCCCGCTTTAGTCCTGATTCCGAAGCGGTACTTACAGGTAGTCCCTATCGTCCACATTCGTTGACATTCCTGCGTGTAAAACCCTTGAGAGTCGGATTGTTGATGGTTGTAGCAGTTTTGCAGATTGGTTCTTGATTAGCACTTCCCTCTCGTCGGCGCGGCAGTAATCACCAAATCACCTATGGACTTCTGATTAGAAAACCTTCCCACGCTGCTCCGCCTGAGTCAGAACCGAGCTCAGTCAATAACACTCAAACGGAACGAACGCAAAGAGGAAAAGGTGGAGATGTTTGCATGAGTTTGGTATTAAACATTCGCGAAAATAATAGTGAGGTCAATTGGTCGACGAGTGCAGTAAACGGCTGCTTCTCTAGATGGGTAAAAGTTGCTGTCAAAATAGTATCAGGTGCTGGTCTACACTATTACTACTACTTTATCCATTCTCCTACACAACAGTCCTCAAAAAATACACAAATGCACGATGCAAAACAATATACTACATTTTGTCAAATGTGATGTAATATGGAGTAGTTTCATTGGAGCATCAAAAACGAAACTAAAGCATGTAAAAGTTCATGTTTTTGGCAAATAAAGCACTTTCAATACCATAAAAAGTATAAATGGTGATCTAAATATATAGTGTTAGCAGTTAATCCCCCACAGAAGCAAAATATCCTCTTTAAAATACCTTATTAACAGATATATTTATGCAAAATTTTAATTGTTACGTTTAGGTTTGGGGTTCGTCACCAGTTTGAGTTTATGGATATGTCATAGAAATATATAGCTTTACATTGCATTTATTCAATTAAAAGTTTAATCGCTCAAAAATACCTCAAACAAACAGGCATTGTGAGTGTAAGCAGGGTCGCCTCTCCACAGATCTGGTCCGGTTTGGTTTCCATGAAGATAGAAAGGTTTAAAATCATACTGAGAAAAAAGTCCATGAAAAACTCATCTCATTTATATGAATTAAACGTATTGTGCAATCAAATAAAGCTTCAATTAAAGTTCGACAGGCCCATTTAGCCAATGTCAGATCACCATTTTTCACTCATTTATATGAATATGGCTCATTTCGACAGGCCTGTATCTTCTATCCCATTAGATAAGAGAACGAAACGACTGGAAACACTGAAATCTTCGTATTATTTCATTATACCGTCGGCTACAGTTTGAATTTCCTATTGCAATAAAGTCATAATTCAGTTAGACAACGCAATATAAAATAAAATATGATGTAATGAAAATGATAACGATAAAATCAAATATAAAAAACTATTCAATCGTCTAACGTAGGGATTCTGCCATAAGTCTAACATGCACAAATCGATGCTTTCACGCTAAACTGGTTAAAAACTTATAATAAATAATCATATACGCTTATAAAATGTGATTTGTTACTCCACTTCTGCCCCCAGAGCTCAAATCGACGGACGTTTAAACTGTAACTGCGCTTGGAGGTCGTGCAAAGTTGCGAAGACCAAGTTCCAGGTCCGATCTGTGAAGAACCTTTGTGTAGCTTCAGCTTTGTCAACTTTGTCCATGTTTTTTTTGTCAGAACTGCTTCAGTTTGCTCAGTGTAATATATTAGCACCAGAATCAGAAATTGTGTTGGTTTAGATTACTCGTGGTTCTGTTGATTACACAAAAATACAAGATTTTACTCTTTTAAAAATGTGAAAAAGTAGCTCATTTGAAACAGTTTGCAGTGATTCAAAGTTTATAATGACTTTGCACAACTTTGAAGACTCTTTTAAAGCCGCACTGCGTAACATTACCGTATTTTTCATTTTCAATACGTTAATTATAGCGCAGTTTAATTTAATTCCTTAATTTACCGTATTTTTCTGACTATAAGGCGCATCTAAAATCATGACATTTTCTCAAAAATCCACAGTGGCCTTATAATCCAGTGGCCTTATGTATGACCTTTGGTTGTGTTTAACCTCCAACCGATTTGATGTTGTCCACATTAGTCTAATAACGTATTAGTGGGCGAGTCAGGAGGAGTAATATGTTGGCCACATATAGGGCGACTGTGCAACATACCGGTAGTTCTGCCGTGTGCTGTACAAGGACCCAAAATGCCACCATTACCATGCAGATTTCAGGTTTTGTATTTTAGTGTTAAAACTGAACAATGTTGAGAGGATCCGGGCATGTTTGATGCCCAAATCACCAACTGTTAAACTTGTATTTTTGTGTTAGCTACAACTGAGAGTTATTGTAAATGACCTGAATAAAGTTCGATTTATCCGACACAGGTTTTGTTTCTCTTATTGCGCCTTATAATCCGATGCTCCTTATGTGTGGACAATGACACAACTGACATATTATTTGATACTGCGCCTTATAATCCCAGTGTGCTTTATAACCCCAAAAATACGGTAAATTTACAGCTTCCAAATTTGGGTGCACACATCTGAATTTTTATTTACACTTTTCTTTTTTTGTACGTTTTGGCGGCTGGATATAGGATCCTAGACAATACCATCAACGCTGGACAAGGGGGAGCACTATTTTAGTTAGTTTTGCTAAGTTAGTTTGGTTAAGGTGACTTTATTTTTACTTGTTGCGTTTCTGTTTGATAATTATTTGTCTTTTATTGCTTAGTAGTTAGTAGTTAGTAGTTTTGGTTTTTTATTGTGTTCAGTTTAGTTGGTCCTCTTGGATTTAAGCACTTCTTTTCTTTTTTTTCTGTTCAGTTTGATTTAGTTAGTTTAGTTTAGATAGAAGTTATCCCTGGCTTTTTTGTTAATTACATTATTAAACTTTATTAAATTTAACCTTTTTTTTTCCAACGATAGATAGATTAAACCTGTCACAGCACTATGTTCCATTACAGTTCAGATCTGTGGAGAGTCGCTCCTTTTCACAGAAGGAATCATTGTATTTTTGAGCAATAGAAACACCCGTAATAAATAAATCGATATGCATAAGCAGAACTTCCGCCAGAAAAGTTACGCAGCGCTTCTTTAAAAGTTAAACTAACAGTAATTAACAAGCTAATCATGCATCTCCTGATTATAAGACAACAAAGACAGTGCACAGCTGCCTTACACTGACCTCAGGAGCTGCTTAAACAACAGAAAGTCAAGTTTTGCTCAAGTACAATGGTAAAAAACAGACCCAGATCCTTTAACTTACGAACAGACACAAATTTCATCTCCACACCACCTCGGTTTCTCCTGTAATCATTGGAAATCTCATCCTCTTTCCCCACACAGTCCCCGGTCTAATGAAACTAAAATTGTCCCGGTTTGAAGCGCTCGCCTCAGATGAAAAATGCATCCGAATTGTTGTGTGCCGTTCTTTTATCGCGGTCTGGATATTTCAAAAAAGCCCTACCTCATGTGTGGGATCATTAGTGCGCTTTTCAAAGGAAGTCGTGACCCAGGCTGAACTGGAGACACTGTTCTGTTTCATGTCCAGAAATGAAATGAAGACTCGGGGATTAGGAGCGTCATGGTTCAAATCGGTCCCTCTGTGCAGTGGCTGTCTCACACTTTGGAACTCGGTTATGTAAGAGCACAGGCCAGATGAGGAGGAAACTGGATTACATTTAGATATTATAGAGTTGGCTTCTTGTATCTTCGTCAAAAGTCTCGAAAATCAGATGCTAATCAATACTCAGCA
>KN494899.1:722-18463 GCA_000787155.1 Scartelaos histophorus | reverse complement strand
ACACACACACACACAGCTCTGTGGCCTTCACCTGCTCGTAGTTGTTGACGTGGATGTGGTGGAGCCAGCTCAGGTGTTGGTGCGACTGGAGGAAACTGGCCAAGTGCTGATGCTGAGCAGGAGGCTGAGACAAGAGCTTCCCCCGCTTCCCCTTCTCCATGTACCAGCGGAACACGAAGTCTGAGAAGTTCTGAGCACAGAGAGGAACCGTTACAGGAACGAGCAGGCAGGAGAGGACAGGAGCAGGCAGGAGCAGGCAGGAGCAGGCAGGAGCAGGCAGGAGCAGGCAGGAGCAGCTTACCTGGCTGGAGAACTTGCTCATGTAGTGCTGCAGGCGGCTCTGGTTTTCCGTCTGTTCACACATCTGCACCAGGATGTCGAAGTCACAGTATTTTTCTGCCAACGCCGCGACCCACTGATGCTGCCCCAACTCCACTGAAACACACGACACGCTTCAGTGTTACAGCACTGACTAAAACTAACAACACGCTTCAGTGTTACAGCACTGACTAAAACTAACAACACGCTTCAGTGTTACAGCACTGACAAAAACTAACAACACGCTTCAGTGTTACAGCACTGACACAAACTAACAACACAGCATATGAAGAGTTTTACTTCTTTACAATCCAGTATCACCATTTATATCTTTTACTCTTTGTTATTCTGTTAGACTGTGATGTGTGAGCTGCTGTGTCCAAATAATTCCCCTTGTGGAGCAATACATTTAAAGTCTCTGCTAAATCTGTCATTTTCCAATAAAAAAACAGGACATTTGAAAACAACAGAACAGTTTTTTGTTTAACACTAAAACGGAATAATGAAATAACCGTTTTTCGTTCTTAACTGAAATTCCAAAGAACCAGCGGTACCTGGACCGTTTCAGATCCACTCCTCACTCCTAAAACGACCCGTTTACACTAAACCCCCCCGGTCACACTGGTCATGTTCACTCACGCAGCAGTCCGAGCATCTCCCCTCTCCTCTGGGTGTACTCCATCTCCAGAGCGTTGAATCGCTCCTGATGCCCTCCCGCGGGCTTCTGCTGCTGCACTGAGTTGAGCTGGGCCACGTACCCGCCCAGGTAAATGTCCAACAGCGCCACCAGCTGCTCGCAGATGTTGGCGCGCAGCTCGGAGTCGGCCTGAGGATAAACGGAGCGAAGGAGCAGCTCGTGCTGTCGGGAGAGGACGGAGCGAACGGACGACGAGGCTGAGGACACATGAGGAGATGTTACAGCTCACGTCTGTACTTTAACGTCACAGTGAGGACTATACACGGGTTACACAAGGATTAAAAAACATTTTGTATTTCTAATTATATAAAACATACAAACCCTTTCAGATCTCAGGTCATCAGAATGTTCAAAATGAAGCAAACATCTTATTTACAATGATTAAACAGACCTAAATGCTAATGATTTTATGATATTGATATGATTTTATGATTTTATGATATTTATGACAAGAAATAAGCCACTATTTTGAATTTCCGAGGTACAAATCTTATTTACTTTGCTTGTTTTCTGACCCTAAAATCATATTTGGGCTTCACAAAAAGTCTAATTGATGCTGAAATGTGTAATAAATCTGTAGATGAAGTGAAAAACTGTTGTGGCTCAACATTTTTGTGAGGATTTGCCCAGTAAAACCTCAAAATTTGGAGTTTGTCTTTGTAAAAATGTTTAATGTGGATTATAAACTCATGTCAAATAAACAAATCATGTCAAACCCAATTGTCAGAGTTTTTAAACTGGACCTGAATCATTCACCTGGAGCTGAAGGTTTGACTTTTACTAATTGTCCTTGATTTTTAATATTTTGTCATATTCTGAAGTTAACCCGTTTTCCCATTAAAATTACATCTTGTTCCACTTCACTTTTGCCTCCAGCTGCTCCGTTCAGGAATTCAGAATGTTTTTGTTTAGTTTTACAAAGAGTCTTTATCTTAAATGGGAAAAGTCCACCCTGGTTCTGGAAGTAAATTTATTATTCTTCACCCAGACTCCAAATATAAAAAGTCTATTGAGTTTTCTGGTTCTGGAAGTAAATTTGTTATTCATCCCCCAGACTCCAAATATAAACTGACTTTTTCATGGTCTAATGTTGTTTCCTCATTAAAAACAGAGCTGGAGTTGTGTTGTTGTTTTTCACACATGTTTGAGTAATTCTTTATTGTTAGTTGGTCGTCTCCAAAGCTCAAAACGCTCTGTTCCACCTTGTGAGGTCATGAAGTGGTAGATTCTAAACTACAAAAAAGCTTGGCCAAAATGTAAGATAATAATAACTCAAAAGTAGTGAAATGATCTGTTCATGCAACAAGATAATTTTACGTGTCCGGTTCTCTTAACATAAACTCTAGACTCGAAGTAGAAGTAGAATAAAGTAGAGAAAGAATCTGAAAACAACATGAACCTGAGATAAGTTTTAAAATCTTGGCCAGATCAGAAACATTTGCAGTGTAGTTCAGGTGTGTGGAGTTTAAAAACACAGTGGAGCACATCCTGACACTCCATGACATCACGAGGTGGAACAGAGTGTGTGTCGGCTGTGAAACTCTACGGCAGATTCTGAAATAAAGTGGTGCTGGTGTTGGTTTAGTGACCTGTCCAGGGGATGTACTCGGGCTCCGGCGCCGCTCGCTCTGACGCTCTGTACATGGAGGCTTTGGTCTCTCTGTACTGCAGCGCCGCCTGCAGGACGTCCTGGGAACACACAGGCGGGAGGATTATAACCAAGAGCGACGTGGGGAGTATTATACGTGTCCGTGAATCGTCCTTGTACCTTGAGGATGTTGTTGACGGTGAGGACGACCTCGGCCCACTGCACCGAGTCCACGGGATTGTCCTTCAGGCTTCGCTCCTCCTCCTCCAGGAGACACTCGAATATGGAGCCGATCTGAGACACCTGCAGCAAGAACATGGAGCTTAGCCTCTACTGATGACAATTATTATCAACCAGAAACATCATCACACCTGGGGGTGGATCAAGTATTTTATTGTCCCCAAAGGGAAACAGCTCATCTGCACCTGGCTCCTCCTTAACTCTGCGTTCCTCTGTCCTTCTGACTCAGGCTCAGATCTCAGATACGACGTCACATCTGATCTTAAATTGAATCAAACGCACCATAAGCTCGGACGTGACATCATCCGAGGTCTGAGTCTGAGTCAGAAGGATAATCCAGCACAGGGTTAGGCTGCTGTGAGATGCAGAGGACCAGATCTGGATCTGGATCTGGTCTTGGTCGGGTCTGACTCTGGAGGATTTAAGAGGATTTTACTGAATGTTTAAAACCCAAAGTCACTGATGGTTGATAAACTCTGCTGATTGTGGGGCTGATATCGATTATTTTACCTAAATTATGTGATTTGTAATTTCTTTCATCAATTGAATTAGTTTCATTCATGGACATGAATTATTTTGTAATTATTTTGAATACAAAATAATTATGTTTCATACATCAGTGTGAATGAAAAGGAGCAGAAAGACGCATCAGGGTCAATGACCAATAATTTTCAACAGGTAAATTTTACAATTTTTTTAACTTTTTCAAATATTTCCAATGTCAGATGAATGCCAAATGAATTTATTCCCAGAAAAGCCGGGAGCAGCTGAAGTGTGAGTTTTCTTGTGTAGACGTAAATACGGTGGTGCGCCCCCTGCTGTCCAACCAGAGCCCTGTGCTTCCCTGAAGAAGACGTCTGCGGCGGTGAGGCTGGGGGGCACCGGCGTGCCCCTCTTGTCCAGGGCGGAGTTGATGGCTCGGGTCAGGAGCTCCTGGTGTCGGCTGTGGTGGTTCTTCAGCACCATGGACGCCTGGAGCTTCTCTGCATGTTCACAGAGCAACAGACGAGTCGCCATCGGAGAAGAACGAACGGTGACGGAGCCGAGGCGATCCAACAAACCCACCTGAGAGAGAGGAAAGAGGAGAGAGGAGAAGAGAGGAGAAGAGAGGAGAGGGAGAATGAATGCACAATGATGGAGCCGAGGTTATCCAACAAACTCACCTGAGAGAGAGGAAAGAGGAGAGAGGAGAAGAGAGGAGAAGAGAGGAGAAGAGAGGAGAGGGAGGAGAGAAGGAGGAGAGAGAGAGTAAGTGCATGATGATGGAGCTTAGGTGATCCAACAAACCCACCTGAGAGAGAGAGGAGAAAGGGAAGAAAGAGGGAAGAGAGGGAGGAGAGGAGAGAAGAAAAGAGGTAGGGAGGAAAGAGGGGAGGGAGACACAGGGAGAGAAAGACCAGAGAGGGAGAGAGAGGGAGTGCAGGAGAGAGAGAGGAGAGGAAGGGAGAAGGACAGTGGAGAGTGAGGGAGAGGGTGACACACAGAGAGAAACGGGACAGAGACGCAGGCAGGTTTCAGCCCTGGACTTGACCGTTTCTCCTGAACTAAAGGAAAACTGTGGCCGTTAACTCCGTGCAGTGTAACACCGGAGCTTTACCTGCAGCAGGAAGTCCATGAAGCAGCCGTGAGCCTTCAGCTTGTCCTCGAGCTGGTGCAGAATAATCAGAGACGTGAGCGGAAAACCTCCACTCTCTGAAACACCACACAAATACTCTCTTATTATTGTGATTATTGGAAAAATTCTCCTCCTGACCCTCTGCTCTGACCTTCTCTTCTGACCTTCTCCTCTGCTCCTTCTAACCTTCTCCTCTGCTCCTTCTGAACTTCTCCTTCTGACCTTCTCCGCTGCAAAAGAACCTCTCTTCTGCTCCTCCCGAACTTCCTCTTCTGACCTTCTCCTCTGCTCCTTCTGACCTTCTCCTTCTCTCCTTCTCCTCTGCTCCTTCTAACCTTCTCCTCTGCTCCTTCTAACCTTCTCCTCTGCTCCTTCTGAACTTCTCCTTCTGACCTTCTGCTCTGTCTTGTATATTCTGTGTATAAAGACATAAACCGTGTATTGGAGCCTTGTATCTCACCGTCCGGCACAGACTCGGCCCAGCGTGGGTCGGACGCCGGATAATCGTCCACCAGATCCAGGTCGATCCTCGTTACCATGGCGTCCGGCTCCGCCCCCTCCTCTGGGAACAGCTCATCGGTGACCGTCTGCGCCCCCACGAGGTCATTCCTGAAACAACAAGGAATATTTGAGTCTTGTTTGAGTCCTGGTTAAGTCCTAGTTCAGTCAAGGGTTCAGTCCCTGGTTTAGTCCCTGGTTTAGTCCCTGGTTTAGTCCCTGGTTGAGTCCCTGGTTGAGTCCCTGGTTGAGTCCCTGGTTGAGTCCCTGGTTGAGTCCCTGGTTTAGTCCTGGTTAAGTCTCTTCAAATCTTCAAATCACTAAACCGCTTCAGGTTTTTACCGGCAGAACTGCAGGAACGCCGCCTTGAGCAGTTTGGTTTTGTCTTCTTCTGCCACAGTTTCAGATCGACTCGGAGTCTCCATCACAGAAACCTGACGGAGGGAGTTCAGTTCAGAGAATATTATAAACAGCACCAATACTTCCAATTTTGAAATCGTGATACTGACAAGGCTCACAAACTGAAGGAAAATTGTGGTTAACTTTTTTCTCAAAAATTAGTCAATTATTCAAGAAAAAGCAGAACCAGCAGAGTTAAAGAGGGATTATTTTACTTCTGTGGAGTATTAACTGTAACACATAACATATATTGTTTTGAAAATGCTTTATTTCCCAACATATTAACATTTTTTAAGTTTCAAATTGATGCTGAGTCCCTCCGCGCTCCCTCTTAACTCTAACTGAGCAAACGTCAGTGCTGGTACTGATATGACCTGACTTATTGTGATGTCAGTGCGTTACCTCGGGGGCAGCGGCGAGGGAGGAGCACAGGGAGTCCTCCATGGTCTCAGGGAGGATAGATGCACTCTCCCTCCCCACCAGAGCCACCAGCCCACTGTGCAGAGAGAAGAACACAGGCAGGTTCGAACAGCAGCCGCCCCCACGGAGCCCGTCACCTGAAACATGGAGACGAGAGGCGCAGTGAGACTTCAGCGGTAACACGGACACGAGGGGTAAAATCACACTAAATATAACACAGGGAGGATTGTGCATTAGGAGGTGTGATGCTCAGGAGGAAGCGCGGTGCACACGGCGAACGAGGGGAGGTGTCAGCATTTACCAACATTTAAAGAAGGCTCCAGATCACCAGGTCACGTAACACTGTTAGAGTCATTGTGTCACACTCCACTATTCGGCTTTTTTTTTTGCAATATATACGGTTGCCAAATATTCAGTGCATTCATATTAAACAGTGTTACCTGGAGCGTTGAATGTGATTTTCTCGTCGGGCAGTGCAGCTCTCCCTGTCCCTGTGGAGCAGGCGAACACCAGCTCAGGGGTAAAGATGAAGGCCACAGACCCAGGGACCGGAGGCAGGGCCAGACTCACAGACTGAAGCGCCTCCTCGCTCTGCAGCACAGGACCCAAGGTTTTACTTTAAATACGGCAAATAACCAAACCAAATCTTCCATCTTTTGAACGCGAGGGCTCTGACCTGGAACGGTGTGGTGAACTTGGTGACCTCCACAGTGACCTCCTCGGAGACGGAGGCTCCAGAGTCGAGGAGCGTGACCAGACAGAAGTACAACAGGCAGGGCGAGTCTGAGGGATGCCAGGCAGCAGCCAGCAGCACCAGGCCAGAGCTGAGGAGAGACGGACATCAGATACTCATCAGTACAACAAAATAGAACATCTGAGCAGGTGTCGAGAGGAGAAGTCACGCGGACAGGACAGAAATGAACCTTTCCTGAAAAGACTTGGGACGATCTTGAGCTGAAACAGAACAATAGTCGTGTGGGTGATGTGGGCTTGTGGGTGGAGCACTGGACAGAATCTTACATTTAACCATAAGGAGGGTTTGATTAGGGCCCAGGAGAGATCACTAGATTATTCAAACCTCTTCAGGCAGGGTTCTGATGATTTTAAAACTCACTGTCCGTGCTTCATGTCGATGTACGTCACGTTGGCTCCTTCCTTCATCTCCTCAAAGTTTGCCTCAGAGCCCTAAAAACAAAATATACATAAACAAATAAAATGAAGTGATTGTCTTTGTGAAGGTAAAACGTAAACATAAACCTCGGGGGACACTGACCCAGATGGCGTCGGTGATTCGCTCCGTCAGGACTCGGTGCTCCCAGCTGAACACGTGATGCTCATGAGAATCTCCCACATCCCATTTATTTAAACCGGAGCTGGAGAGAGAGAAAAGAGACGAGGAGGAGGGAGACCAGAGGATGCTGTAGAGCTGAGAGAGGGAGGAGAGGAAGAGGAAGAGGAGGAGAAGAGGAGAAGAGGAGAGGAAGAGGAAGAGGAGAGAGAGACAGTAGAGAGCGAGAGGAGAGTGCGGGAGAGGGAAAAAACAATATAAATGTTTTAAATTCTTTAAATATTTTGGAATAAATCACAGATAAACGACTAAAATAGCCACGTTTAACTCAATTTAACCTGAACTAAACGAGGGACTAAACCAAAGACTGAACCAGGGACTAAACCAAAGATTAAATCAGGGGCTAAACCCAGAACTAAACCAAAGACTAAATCAGGGGCTAAACCCAGAACTAAACCAAAGACTAAATCAGGGGCTAAACCCAGAACTAAACCGAAGACTAAACCAAATACTAAACCAGAGACTGAACCAGGACTAAACCCTAGAATTAAACCAGGAACTAACCCAAAGACTAAACCAGGGACTAAACCAGAGACAAAACCAAGTACTAAATCAGAACTAAACCAAGAACAAAACCAGGAACAAAATCAGGAACTAAACCAAAGGCTAACCCAAATACTAAACTAGAGACTAAACCAGGGACTAAACCAGGGACTAAACCAGAACTAAACCAGGAACTAAACCAAAGACTAAACCAGGGACTAAACCAGGAACTAAACCCAGTACTAAACCCAGGACTAAACCCAAGACTAAACCCAGGACTAAACCCAGGACTAAACCCAGGACTAAACCCAAGACTAAACCCAGGACTAAACCCAGGACTCACTGTGTCACTGGTGGGTTGAGACAGGATCCCAAAGAGGCTGGAGACCCTGCGTCCGATCCCAGAGAGCATGCCCTGTCCCTGGGGAAGGCCGTGGCACTGCAGCCTCCCCGAAGAGTCGGCGGAGGCTCTGAGCAGACGACTCTTACACGAGGAAACCACGAAACCACCGCCCTGAGAGAAGGACCAGATTATAAACCGTTTTATGATCTAGAATGTAGCGACCTGATGGAGCTTCCTCATCACAAACAGACCTGGAGCTGTGTTTTGTTTCATTCACACGATAAACACACAAACCAAAATCAGTTCTTCTCTCAAACTAACTAAAAAATGTGTAAAATCCCTCAGTCGTCCAAGTAGAATCCACGGCAAAGGGGAAATCCAATACGTCAACTGGACAAACGTTTACTTAAGTCGAAGTTCTTTGGTTTTGTTGTGTTGTCTTAACTCACCTGTGGACATGAACTCGTTGGTCTTCTGAACTACTTATTGAGGGAATAAAATCATTATCCCGTTTTGTAAGTTTTCAAATCTCAAGTTTTCAAACTATGCCCTGGTTCTGGTGCTTTATTCCCCAAAGCCTCACACCGCTAAAAAGATTGCCCAAAATTTAAGATATAAACACTTAAATCTATCAGAAAATGACTTAAAAGCGGTGAAATGATTTGTTTTTTACTGGACAAACTCCCTCTGGACCAGAATGAATCAGAAACAGAACGAGTGAGTCGAAAATAAATCTGAAAACAAGATGAATAAATTGATATATACATATTCTTCTCTCTTCTTCTCTCATTTAATGATGTATGATGATTATTAATGTTGATGATTTGTTTGTACTGCGATTTTAATGTATTTCTTATTGAGTAAAGCACTTTGAATGACTTTGAGTATGAATTGTGCTTTACAAATAAACTTGCTTTAATCAGAGAAATTTGCAGTGTAGGAATTAACTGATGTTAAAGGTTAAAGCGTAAATGATTCCTCTGATTTGCCGATCTTTCAGTTTCCTTCCCCAGTTTTCTTAACAGTCCATCGGTGGTTGGTTCATAGTTGTCCTCAGTTGTCCTCTTTGCACTAAAACCTGGTGCGCCGAATAAGTTCTCTCCTCATCGCTGCACAGGACTAGTAAATACAACTAACGAACGACTAATATGTTTATGAGGAGGTAACAACATTATAACATGACTTAAAGTGTTTCATAGGCTCTTTACACGTACCCTGACAGACACCACAGAGTGCGTGAGGTCTCCCAGGTCCAGTTCTGAGTCCGAGTAGTTTCCTTCGTGGGCGAGACTGGGCCAGAGCCGGGCCGTTCCCTCTGTGGACAGCGCCAGGACACGGATGGACTGGACCGGGGCGGAGTCCAGAGGAGAGACGGACGACACCGAGATCAGGTCCGAGCTAAAGGAATATTCACTGGGAGGCAACTGCAGCTCCTTACACACCGACAGCTGAGGGAGAAGAGACAGACGAGGTCACGGACAAACTCAAGACAACAGACTGTGTAGAGAAGAAGACTGAGGGAGCGTGACGTCACCACAGTGTTCAGCTCCTTCAAATGAAGCTCTTCAACATGGAGGTAGTTTAGTCTCATTAATATCCACAGATGCACAGAGGCTGATCTACAAACAGTCACTGGTTTGTATTTGTGTCTAGATATCCACAAATGCAAACTGAAGATTTAGAACTTGTTTTTTGGTCTTTACAAACAGATGTGTATTTGTAAATATACCTTTTCTCATTTGCAAAAAAAGAAATTGTAAAAGTGAAAATTCTGTTTGTAAAATGTGATTTGCATTTGTGGATCAACAATTACACAAATTCACCAAATTTCCTCTATGACATATTTTTGAGACATTCTTTTTGAGAAATCCACAAACACAGACAGATGCACAAACAGATCTACAGCCTCACAGACAATTCATTCATGTTACATATCTTATCTCATATGCTCCAAAGATTTTTTTAGATTCTCTATATTAGAACTCTGCATTTGGTTCCATATGTGGCCAAAACATTTGGGTCCAAATTTCATGCAAATTTATTCATATTTCAAGGTTGTTCAAGAAACTTGAATATTGGCCTGCGCTATAACAATCCAAATAAATATGGAGTATTCAAATAATTTGTTATTTTATTCTGCAAACACAAACTGAAACTTGCATAGAAATGGCTTAGAAAGTCCATAAAACGTTACTTGAAACTTCATGTAGCTTGAGCAACCTCTAAAACTTTGCTGAGGTTATTTGAAACTTTATTTTTTACCAGGTTTTAATGGACCAGCCAAACATACCCATCTCATACCTGCACACATGCCTGTGGATCTGTATGTACATGTGTTGGCAGACTTCATAGTGTCCTGCTCACTTAACTTAAGGCTTAGAACAACTCTGCCCTCTAGTGGATGCCTCTGTATGTGAATCAGCTCTTTGTGTGACTGTGTTTGAAGATTTCTCAGAGTGTCTCAAAAATACGTCATAGAGGAAATCTGTGAATTCGTTTAGTTGGTGATCCACAAATGCAAATCAAAGAGGAAAAGGGAAAAGGGAAAGAAGGCGTCTGACTTGGCTGTTATTAAAGTTCATATCTTGATTTGGGGACAAAATACCAAATGAAAAACCCAGGATCATTTAGAGGGGGTTAATAAGAACATTTTAAGACCAAAATAACGAGTCTGGCAGCAGTTACAAAGCGAGGGGAAGATTTTGTCAATAGACAAATAAATAATAGACAATAAACTGGAGCCAGAGTCGATGGAGCCAAAGCGCTCCAATACTCACTTCCTTCCATTCCGTCCATTTACAAAGTATGGGGACAACACGGTTAGATTCATATTTTTGTTGATTAAAGTTGAACTAAAGGATGCAGCAGAGGGTGGAAGTGTAGGAGGAGTCTGACCTTGGCCACCGCCGTCTGACAGATTTTCCAGATGATGAGTTTCTCTCCACAGACCATCCAGGCCCAACCGCTCTCATCCACCTTCACAGAGATCTGATCCTCAGCTGGCGACACAAGATACAGTTTACATGTTTAAGAAGTCACATCTGTGGAGAGGCGAGTCCATTCACCATAAGAGTATTTTAGATCAATAAAGACCATTTAAAATGCTTTTAATTTCAGACAAAACAAAAACATCTCTATGGAGGCAAGCAGGCACGCCAAAAAAGTTAAGGTTTAAGGTTATTTCTAGGGTATCATCTTGTATTCTCTAAATGTGAAAAGGGTAAACCAGCAGCTCACCTTCAGCCATAGTGAGGGCCTCCATGACTTTGACCGGGAGAGAGGAGCCGAACGTCTGGACGTCGTAGCTCACAGGCTCTGGGGCCGAGTGGCTCTGACTGCGAGTTGGTGTTGATCTGTGAAAAATAAAACATGGTTTTAACTGTGACCCTCTTCATCCTGCTTGTCTGCTCCTGTCCTCCACTTCCTCTGCTTCACTTGTCCCCCTCCTCTGCCTCTTCTGCTCCATCTGTCCCTTTTCACTGCTTCATTTGGCCCTCTCCTCTGCCTCCTCTACTTCGTTTGCCCCTCTCCTCTACCTCCTTTGCTCCATCTGACCATCTTCACAACAATAACATCTCCATGGATACAAGCAAGGTGGCGGACACTCCACTAGAAAAGTTACACATTGAACCTTTAACTTTCTAAACCGTTTACCTAACACTCAAATGAGCCCTTTTATAATTCTCATAACCTTATAGTGATGTCATTTTCATCTGTTCATTGTTAAATAACTGGAGCCACAGTAGAGTGAAATCCTGTCACACTGACAGCAGCAGCGGGCAGCGCTCTCTCACCTGGCCCCGGAGAGAGGCGTCCTGCGCGGGGAGAACAGCAGGCTGGACCCCGCTCCTCCGACACTCTTCCGGGCTGACGGTCTGTTCGGCTGCCGGCGGCCGGATCCCGAAGCTGTGCGGGGGCTGAACATGTTTCCGAGGCTGAAAACCCCCGTACGGTAATAATTTAATAAAAAATAAAGAAAAACAGCGTGAAATTTCAAAAGTGAATGGCCAAACAGCGCGCGGTGCAGTCCATTAGTAAGTGCGTCATCAAAAAGTGACAGAATTATTTTTTTAAAGGAAATAAAATTATAAAAACAATAAGTGAACGACCGTCGGCGCATTAAAACACATATACACGTACTTTATATAAATTAGCATTTTTAAAATATGTTTTATTTGCGTTTTAAGGATAAGGAATAATAATCGCTCGCAGAAAAATTCACCGCGGCTCAAAAGGTGGGATCAGGAAACTCAATCGATTCTTAGCATCTTAGCATGTAGCATCGGAGGAGAGATTGAGCTGCACGCATTATCCCGCAAAACAGCTCGATTTAACCAAGAAAACAAAAATTATAACAGTAAAACATACTCGAGAGTGAAGACGAGACACGCGATATGCAGTAAGTTCAGATTAATAAACTGTGGAGTGTCAAAGCTTGAACATCCCGCGAAAAGTTTCCATCGGGCCGCAGAGGATGAGCCAGTTAGCCGCTATTTAGCTCCAAAATGCACCTGACTATTATAAGAAAATGCATGTATTTCATGTTGAAATGTTTGGCTTATATTGGAATTATAACCATGCAACTGAAAAGGTAGCTCCCTGCCTCTGAAAATGCTGTGCACGAGTTGATATGATGCTCAAAACTACAGAAATGCTTTTAAATGTTTCTAATTTAACAAGCAAATGAATAAATCTACTTAAGCAATTTATATTTAAAAAAAACAAAAAAAGTTTACCACTGAAAACTATCCGTTTAGTAATCATAATAAAATAAATCTTCAAATACCCCAGTTGTTTAAGTGAGATTGTTGATGTTCACCTTCTCACAATGTTGTTGTGCACTTTGGCAAGATATTTCACACAACCTGCTCCTTATTTATGCAGAATTACCTTTAACACTGTTAGACCTGTTGTTGTATTTTTATCTTTTTAATATCTTTCTTATTGTATAGTACTTTGGTCAGTTGTTGCTGTTGTAAAGTGATGTTATTGTTGATTTAAAGTTGAAAATCACTTTCTATTCTCTACAGAAAGTAAGTGTGTGTTATTTAATTATTATCATTGTGTTATTGGAATTGAGTATTGAGTCTGTTCCTTACTGCGGTTCCGCTGTAATCTGCTAATCTGTAGACACATAATTGGAGTCAGATGTAAATAAATATTTTACCAATCAGAAAAGGCTCTACAGAAACGCAGTGTTTATAATATTATGTGTTGTTTTGTGTGTTGAGGTGATGAAGCGTGTGCGTACGGAGCAGATTCAGTACGCTGTGGCGCAGTACTTAAAGAGGAGGCAGTATGTGGACACCGACAGCTCACTGAAAACCGCCAAACTCTGCCAGACCCCGGAGGAAATGGCAGCCAGCATCACAGGTAACTGGAAAACTCAAAACACTTTCTTTACTCTCAAACCTCCTAAACCTAACCCAGGCACTTTGATATCCAGATTAAAGACAGCTAATAAACAATATTATAACTGCAATTGATATGGATATTTGTGTAATTGTGAGTGACTATTAGAATTATAAACTAATGTGTGTTATTTATTTGTTTTGTTTAGAAGGCACTAATGCAGTTGTTAGTTGTTTTACTAGTGATTTTTCAAAGTTTTAGCCTTACCATATTTACATCAAACTATTGGGAACAAAGGCACAAATATTTTTAAGACTATTTAAGGCTGTTTATGCAGAATGAATTCAGAATCAAATCAAATCAATCTTTATTGTCATAATACTGTGCACACAACTGTAGTGCAGGCAAGATTAAATTACGTTTCTCTTGGTACCAATAAAAAGAACATGATTAAAAGTGTTTTAAATCATTCAAATCCCCTGCCCCGACACATCCACACACATCACATCATCCTAATGGTTTGTGGGAAGAAGCTGTTCAAAATATTGTTTGTTTGTTGTTGTATTAGTAAGAAAGTTATATTTGTACCTATTCTACCTTACCATTTGGAGTCAGGACATTTCACCGCTTGGATTAGTAGAAAAACATCTTCACATCTTCACACTTTTGTTTAGTTGAGCAAATTAAAAGTCAAGTGTCTTTTGCTACCTGTGTCTCATCCCCTCCTCTGTCTCTTCAGTGCAAACAGAGTCGGGCTGTGCCAACATCGTGTCAGCTGCTCCCTGTCAGTCCGACCCTCAGCAATACGAGGCTCAGTTCTCCAGACTTCACTCTTTTCTCTCAGGTAAAGTCTTGAGCTGATGCACAAACCAGGACCGGGGTATCTGCCACCGTTCATGTTTTGTTGATTTTCTTGAGGCCGACCAGGAGGAGGCGCTGCAAAACAAAAAACAAAAGAAAAAAAACACAGTGAAATGATTTTACCAAAACAGCAGATCATCACAGGGATGAGATCAACATTCCATTTTTATTACATTACAAGTATAATAAGTTTTGGTTTTCACATTTTCAATTACATTTAGGAAAAACACAAGAGTGGTTTCCTGGATCCACAGTTCTGAGTTTAATCTGTGAGACCTACAAACCCATGATTTTTTCAGATGACAGTGCAGTGAACAACATCTAAACTACATGTACTAATTATAACTTGACATTTAGTTTGATTTGTTCTGTTCCTCCTCAGACACAGATCTCCCGTGGGCGCAGGAGGTGAGCCTGGTCCTCTTCCCTCTCTTCGTTTACCTGCATCTGGACATGGTTCGCTCTGGACTGAAGTCCGCGGTGGACAGTTTCTACAGTCGCTTCCACTCACTGTTCCTCCAGGAGCCCGAGCAGAGGCCCATCGTGGAGCAGCTCAGACATGTCCTCTCCTCACAGGTCCAAACCGCTGCGCTCCAGATCACATCACAACCTTCTATAGGCCAATATGTTTAACACAGATGAGGGCAGCTATGGGGGCAGTGCCAAGAGCTGAAAAGTCCATGGATCATGATCTAAACTTAGGTTGATCTTGATGAGGAGGCGAGCGCATTTTAATCGACAGGTTTACAGCCGATCGTGTGGCAGTGACAGCTCTTTAAGTCTGAGCTCAGAGTCTAGGCCACAGTGCGTCTCTTTAGGTTTCCTCATGTTTCTCACGTTTCAAGTTTTGACTTAAATCTTCAGTTTGCCTAAAAGTTCAATGTTCCTGCGTCTCTTCTCCTCATATTTTCTTCTCTTTCTCTTCTCTGGTCCTTATCATCTTTATAATCCAAGTTATAATCCCAGTTTCTGTAGCGTGCTTTATAATCCAAGTTATGGAAAGTAAACGTCTGTTTCCTCACCGAGTGAAACGTAAGTCCTGACTTAGAGCAGGGACATCACTCATGTTTCTGTAGCGTGCACATGCTTTTAGGTTTCATATATTGTACAAACTTATTCCAAAATTTCAAATCAGGATTTTTCTGGAATCATTGGTCCAATCAACACACATTCCAAAATTTAAAATCTGGATTTTTCCAAAAATCATTGGTCCAATCAACACAAAATAAAACCTGTAGTGATTCTGACTCTGCTCTTTATGTCCGTCAATGTTATTTTAATAAGATGGAAGATCAAATGGAAAATATGGGACTATTGGGATTCTTTTTTTCCCATATTTTTCCCAGCCCTAGTTGGGGAACAGCTCAAATTAATATTGTTAAAATACAGATTTTTTTATTGTTCTATATCAGGTTGTCTGGTCTAGTCCAGACCTGGGCCTTGTCCAGCTCCAGGGCCACATACAGCTCTTTGGTCGACTCTGACCAGCCCCTTTAAGCTCATTTGGAATCACAAAATAAACATATTTTATCATTTTACTTCATGGACGGACTAAAGCGGCGCTGCTTTTATTTTAGAGGTATTTTTTAAATGACATTTTTTGTAAGACAACCTCACTTTTCATTCAGTCGTCATAATATAAACTCTTCCCCGTCTGACCAGCGCATTAAAACAATTATATTTACGGCTTTTTATAAAGAAATAGAATTGATAATATGCAGAACTGAGTTAAGTATTTTGGTCCCTCCACAACATTTTCACTTTCTCACATAACCCCATGGAAAAAATAACTGCCCACCCCTGGGATCATCACTAAAAGAAATGATCAAGTTCAGCTGTTGTAAATTTAGAGGAAAGTACAAAGAATCAAGAGTAAAATCTGTCTCTTGCCTCCATCTGGGAGAATGACATCAGATCAGAAATCAGAAATTGCCCAATATATTTAATACAGATGTTAGCAGCTAAAATAAAAACTGTTAGAAACACATTCAGAGATGGAGACTGATGCAGTTATAGATCTGCGGGCTTGTTTCTTTTACCAACCTGTTTAAATAAATGTCTAAATTATACAGTAACAGAGCTTCAGACAGAGCAGTGCCTCCAGTTAGCGCCTCCTCAGACTGTTGATGATTAGCTGCAAAGTATCAATACATTTTCACAGTTTTTCCTATTATTTTCATATATAACACTATCAAAGTCTCATCGTCCTGTTTCTCACCTCGGCGCCTGCAGGACATCGGCGCGAGCTCCAAACTCTCGGCTTTTCTGGAGAATAAGTTTGTGGTTCGTTTGAGCGAAGCGGCGTACGGATACCTGCTCCGATACCTGCAGAGCGAGGACAACAGCGCCCTCTGCAGAGCACTCAGCACACAACTGCAGCTAGAGGTGACCACGGCCCCTCGCACAGACTACCAGGTGAGAGATTTTAAACCTCTAGAACCATTTGGATAATCTCAGAGCTGGAACTGCCGATCTGTAGGGAACTAAAGCTAAAAAGAGCTGTTAAAATAAAATAAAACTACTACGTGACATCACAAGGCGGAACAGAGCATTTTGAGGTTCGGAAATGTAGACAGACTAATAATCAAGTGATAAACGTGTGAATTAAACAAAACAACTAAAATCAAGTACCATCTAAAAAACATGTTAAAAATGTCAGGTTTCTCCAGGTCTAAATCAGACCTGGAGAGACGTCGCCACGTGTTTGTCTCCAGAAGGTCAAACACTGTAACAGCCTCTCACTGTGAGACGCTGCAGAACATCCAGAACCTGCACAACATCCAGAACCTGCAGCTCAGGTCCTGACTCCAACCAGGAAGTAGGAGCACATGGGTCCTGTGGCTCAGGTCTCTGCACTGCCCCCTGTGGTTCTGCTCGGGTTCAAGTCTCTTCAGGGCCGAGAACCAAAGTCCATCTGTGACATGTTAGAGCCAAAAGAATCATCTGCACTGTGAGGAGCTCAGGGACTGACTCCTGCTCTAGTCCTGCTCTAGTCCTGCTCTAGTCCTGCTCTAGTCCTGCTCTAGTCCTGGTTTAGTCCCGGTTTAGTCCTGCTCTAGTCCTGGTTTAGTCCTGCTCTAGTCCTGGTTTAGTTCTGGACTAAACTCAGGGAGTCAGAGGTTCAGGTTCTTGCAGCTCAAACTTGGATCAGTCTGAACATGTGACTCAGACTCGACTGTGACTCGGTTTAAATCCAGACTCTAAACGGTTCTGTTTTTCTGCGTACGACTGAAAAGTTTTTATTTCACACTCTTCTCTCTCGTTTAATGTCTCTCACTTTGTTAATTTTATGACAATTATTTATGTTTTGATTTGTTTGTATTGTGAGTTTAAAGTGTTTCTTCCCTAAAGCACTTTGAATTACTCTCTGTGCGAGTTTTGCTGTACAAATAAACTTGCTTTGCCTTCACGTACATATATTTACCTCACTCGTGTGTCTCTCCTCCAGCTGTACGGGGCCCCCGGTGCCACTGCCTCGGCCCCAAACGCCCTCTCGTCCTGGGCAGGAGTGGACGGGGCAGAGGGGGGCGTGGAGGGCATGGAGGTCCCAGCCGAAATCCCCCAGAACGAAGCCGCTTT
>KN494897.1:1750-22832 GCA_000787155.1 Scartelaos histophorus | reverse complement strand
CTCCACAAGCCCCGCCCTCTGCTCCACAAGGCCCGCCCCCTGCTCCACAAGCCCCGCCCTCTGCTCCTCAGGTGTTTGGCGTTACAGATTTGTTATGTTGAGATGCAGGTGCTGAGCCACTTGCCCCGTTTACATGAGAGTTTTACAATGAATTAAAAATAATTTAATTTGGAATAAAAGTTAATTCCGCTTTAAAAAAGACTAATTTAAACACTTAATTCCTAATGATTTTTCAGAATTAAACTTTATTCCGATTTAAGTGGGTGGTTTATTTGGATGTTAAAGCCGATTTAATTTATCTGCGATTCATGTAAATGTTTATTTCTTTAAAAAAAATAATTTGGGTCGTTCATGTTCGTTGGGTTGTTCTTCTGACGCGATGACGCTTTGCAAAAAGGCGCCCGGAACAAACTTTGGTCTCAAACCGAAACTATTTTTCTAATAAGTGCAATTTAAAAATGACAGAAAATGAAAAGAACGGAGGCAAAAAAAACAGCAAAAAACTCCGGTAGCAGCTGATTGTATATAAATACGTTTGTGTCTCTGTCCAATCTGAACCTTCCCCAGGGAATAAAGATGATTGAACCTGTTTGTCCATGTAAACCTTAATTCAGCATTATTATTTCCATGTAAACTCAAAGGAGAATAATTTAAATCCAATCTATTTCATTCAGAATAATTTAATTTGGAATTAAAAACATCATGTAAACTTAAACGTAGCCAATGTGTCCATGGACTGTGAAAGAGAAAGACCCTTTATGGATCCTGAGGGAAATTCATGTTTTGCAGCAGTTGAAGTTGCCGTAACATTTCCTCTGTGCGTCTCAGTGTTCTTTGTGTCTCATTCAAAGGTCTCAGGTCAGTTTAACAGGAGGACTGGTCAGGGAGGGTCAGCAGATCCTGTGGAAGAACCAAAAGTGTCCCTCCTCTGAGTCCTGCAGCAGCTGAACAGAACCTGAAAGGCCTCTAGTGTTTCAGTTGGTGATGAAATAGTAAAGGTGAAGACACAAGATTTTTTTAATTTGTTTTTGTTTAGCGGGCGGTGGAGACAGAGGCCGGTCTGGGAGCTGCAGCAGAGGCTCGGGCGAGAAGATCACGTGAGACGGAATTATGTGGCAGGACAGAGGAGTTTACACCTGAGCTGACTGGGAATGAGCTGCAGCCCTGCACAACAGGAGAGGGAATAAAGACACCAAACCCTAACAGTGTTTCCTCTGAACTCTAAGGCTCTAACAGTGGTAAACTCATACACAATAGTCCATTATGCTTTTGTACATTTTCAGATTTTAATACCAGAATTTCCTTGTGAAATTTGAGCCTGATTCTCGGTTACATATATTGATGCTAAATTTGATGATGAATTTGGAGCCGACTTCTAGATTTGGAAATGTGGGCGCACAACAAAAGAGCCAATCAGGAGTGTGGTTCATGGATCTATAATAACTGGGTTAGACACGCCCCCTTTGTCAATGACCCCAGATTGATCAGTGGCCACTTCAGGTACTGCAGCTCCGGCCCGGAAAGAATTCTCCCATAGAACACAATGCAGTTTTTGTTTCATCTGTATTTTTACAACATGAACTCTTATTTTATTTATAAAAGCGACCGGGCTTTTTGACGTCACGTTGGGCTGAAAATCAGGAAGTAAATGTGAAAGTAAAAATCTTCATCGTGCACAGGCCATTGGAAACAATCCGCCATTTTGGATTCATCTCCTCGATTTGATTCTAGTTGTAAAGTTCCTCACACCGCTGATTATCACTTAACAAGAGGAAAAAGCTCAATCAAAATGCTCACAGTCTGACAAACTGTACGAGTGTGATGTTTTTGAGATATATTGTCATTTTAGTTTATCAGCCCTTTTGTTTTTAGACATTTTAGAAGCTGTTCAAGGGATGGAGCAAAGCACACAAAAGTACAAAAAAGATCAATATGTGATTTTCAGTGCATGTTAATACAAAACTCATGGTAATTGTTACAGCCCCAAGCCTCACGTTTGGATTTTTGTGTGAGTTTTTTTGGGCCATTTTGTTCACGCTGCCTGAGCCCTGGTCCCTGATTGGTGGAGCACCTCTACACCTGGCCCCGCCTCCAGGCTCCTCCCCCTATTTAAGAAGATCTCCAGCACCTGTTCGGGGCTGCTGGTGTTTGTGGCCAGTCTGCCAGTGTGTGTCCTGTGTGTGTCGTCACTCTGTTTGTGTGCTCGTCTGTGACTTTGTGTTGAGACACTCGGGTTTTGTGTAGTTAGTTCTGTTTTGTGCTTTTTGATTTGTTTGTGGGTTTGTGATTTTCTTTGGGACACTTGGTTTAGTCACTCATTTTTGTAAACTCACCTGACCTGTTTTCAGCACAAAACTTGTTACCATATTTTTCAGACTATAAGGCGCATCTAAAATCATTATGTGTGACCTTTGGTTGTCTTTAACCTCCAACCGATTTGATGTTGTCCACATGAGTCTAATAAGGTATTAGTGGGCGAGTCAGGAGGAGTAATATGTTGGCCACATATAGGGCGACTGTGCAACATACCGGTAGTTCTGCCGTGTGCTGTACAAGGACCCAAAATGCACCTGTTAAGAGACATGCACCATGCAGATTTCAGGTTTTGTATTTTAGTGTTAAAACTGAACAATGTTGAGAGGATCCGGGCATGTTTGATGCCCAAATCACCAACTGTTAAACTTGTATTTTTGTGTTAGCTACAACTGAGAGTTATTGTAAATGACCTGAATAAAGTTCCATTTATCCGACACACGTTTTGTTTCTCTTATTGTGCCTTATAATCCGATGCTCCTTATGTGTGGACAATGACACAACTGACATATTATTTGATGCTGCGCCTTATAATCCGGTGACCTTTTATAGTCTTTATAGTACTATATACTTTATAGTACATGTTAATCCTGTTATTTTGTTTCTTAACTTGGTTTAGTTTCTGTACATATTTTATCATGTTTTGTTAAGTTAAACCTTTTACATCCCTGTTAATTAAACATTACTTCATTTATTCCTTCTCCATCTTGGTTTCTTTTGTGACTTCCCGTCCCTCATCGAGCAGGGTCATAACAGTAATTATAATGTTAATATGTAATAAATATGAATAAAGTGAACAACTGCTGCATGGTTTTCCTTTAGCTCCAGTTGCCTTCATCCATTCATATAGAAAATATTTGTTTACAATACATGACACAAATTTTAGATGAAAATTCGGTCCTGTATTACACAAAGTGGATAATGTTGTTCCCTCCTCACAAACAGAGCTGGAGTTGTGTTTTGTTTCATTCACATGTTTAACTGAGTCGTTCTTTCTTCGCATCGGGCCCTTTAAACATTTGAAACTCGTTTTGCTCCGAGGGGAAGCAGAAGAGGTTAGAAGGCCTTTTGGATTACACGAAATTCATGAGTCAAACTTAAATAAACCCAGGAAATAGACAGCTCCCAGATTTGGTTGGAATTTAAGCTGTTTTTGGTGGATGGGAAGCAGCTATTTTTGGAGCAGAGCTGCGCAGGCCTGTGTCAGTCAGGAGAGGAGATAAAGGCGGGTTTACGAGCTGAGGAGAGGTGCTTAAACGCATCACGCTGTTACATTCAAGTGCGCTGTAATTACACTGTCAGCAGCACGAGGCCGGGTAATGTAAGTGAGTAATGTTGGACAAGAACATGGAAATGAATCATGCGTGAAAGTGTCTATACAAGACTCAAGTATTATCCCTGTTATTACAGACTGAACATTTTGGGGTTAGTTCAGTTCTTGGATTTTATTTATTTTTTTACTAACAAGAGAAAAAGGAACCACAGAATAATTGAAAAGTTATTTATGCAGTACTCCAGTTACCTTCACTGTTATACAGACGTGTAAAACAGATTGTACTTTTCTCTTGATTAATATTTTATTGAAGTAACAATACTTTTACTCGAGTGAAAGTGCTTCCTCTTCCCTCTGTGAGTCTAAAGAGACAAATCCTCATGTGACAAAATAAAATGATTTCAACATTTGTGGGTTTTTTTCAGCTCCTTCAGACGTGATTTAGTTTGTCTAAGTTTTGTGTCCTTTGAAAACCGAGTTTGTGTTTTATTTGATGTTTTTGTTCTTCAGGTGACATTCTCTCTAAAATCGTTCTAAATCAGATGTTCTGCTGTTTCCGTTTTATCCGTTTCTTGTGTCCGACTGGGACAAAAACATGGAGCTGACCACAAAGCTGTAGTGACTTTAGCACTGGCCCAGCACCAGTGTGACGCCCCAGCAGCTCTGCCAGAGTCTGGGAAGTGACAAAAACCAAGGTGGAAAATGGTAGAAATAAAGTCATTTAAATAACAGGAATGTAAAAGGGTTAAATTAACAAAACTGATCTAAAATATTTACACAAAGAGGTCAGATCAAAGCAAACTAACTGTACAGAAATTCACCACAACACACACAGAGCACCACAACACAAGATGAACACACACCGATCACACATGACACAGTGTCTCATACAAAACCACACAAACTCAACATAACAATGAAAGTAGAGACACATTAACGAAGGGGAAGAGTGTCTCAAAATATCCAAGTCATCGTCACAGAATTAAAAACACAAAAACACTGAGTGACTGACGACAAGAGGCACACAACAAAATGGAGGAGTGACCCACAGTCCAGCAGCTCTGGACACGAGCTGCAGTCTCCTGAAACAGGAGGAGGCTCAGGTGGAGCAGGACTGACCAGGTGTAGAATCAGAGACCAGGACCCACTGCAGGAAGTCAGGACGGACGTCCAACACAAACTGACACACACAACCTGGAGGAAGAATTCAGTAGAAATAGAATTCAGTCATCATCATTTTGGCACATTCGCTAGAAACATGAGGAACACGACGACCACACTCCCACACAGTGATATGAACGCAGTAAAGTACTGCAGTAATACTACCAAACCCATAGGCCTTGATGAGGTCGTGATAAGGTACTGCAGTAATACTAATGACTGAAACTGTAACACAATGAAAACAGTTCATACAAGTGACACGGGGCACAGCCATCTTGGATTCTGTCTCAGGATCCTCGCTCAGTCTCAGACTTTGTATAATATGCAGGTGATATTCTCCAACCTGTAGCTCAGGAGCCACCAGCAGATCTCCACCTCCTTCCAAGTAACTCACCAAAGAATTTGTGACCTATAAGTTTTGTGCTGAACTAAAATTCAATGAATAAAAAGACTATTAAAACTATTGTACATGTATCATGTTCATGCTTAACATTACAGTTTCTGCACTAATAAATGTATAATGGTCGAAGTTTTCTCGGCCTCTAACTGCTCCTGTCTAAGGCCGTGACTCCATGTTCTTCATCCACTAAAATGAGAAGCTCTTTGGTGTTTTTGTTTTGTAAAGCCTCACTGTAACATCACTGACTGTAACATCACTGACTGCAACATCACTGACTACAACATCACTGACTGCAACACCACTGACTGCAACATCACTGACTGTAACATCACTGACTGTAACATCACTGACTGTAACATCACTGACTGTAACATCACTGACTGTAACACCAGAGCACAGAGAAACTTTCCTGTAGTGTCCAGAGCTCACCTGGTGCCCCCCATCGGCTGCAGGGATGTTTCAGAAGACAGAAGGGACACTTTTGTCCTGAGGGCTGCTACTCTCCTCCCAGGTCTGAGTCTGAGCTGAGACTTTTGAGTTTCCTGTTGTATTTGCTGCTTTCTGTGCTTAAACACCCCTCGGGACAAATAAAGTCCATATTGATTTGATTTGAAAAGTAATAAAAAAGAAGTAGGTGGCAGATCTTCCTCCAGAAAAGCGTAACATTTCAGATTTGTGTGGAGTGTTTTAGACGTCACTGCTACTTTCTATTCTCCTCCTTTTGTTGGTGTCTAGATTTTCTTTCCTGGCTCGTCTCCCAGAAGCTTTAAGTCTGTGCACAAACCTCTGGCTCTGCTCTGACTTGATGTTTCTTGGCACGGGTCCTCGGCGTGGAGCAGAGGAGCCCGTCACCCGAGCACATCTCCATCTGACCCGCCCTCTGCACTCCAGGCTACGCTAATCCATGACGCAACCGCTGGACCGGGCGAGGGGGAGGGTCACGCAGGGATCCCATTGGTTTAGACCCGAGCTGGAGGAAAGGTTAAACATGTGCGTTAAACATGTGAATGAAACACAACACAACTCCAGGTATGTTTGAGACGAGGAAACGGCATTAGAACAGATCAGAAAATAGCACAACATGTTCCCTTTAACTGCTGACCTGCTTTCTTGGAATTACTGGCAGGTTCACATGAAACAAAAGTCGGCACAAAGTTCAGTGTCTTCTGTCTGTATAAATAATAAAAGTGAAATGATTTGATCTCAGTTCCATCAGAAAACGGTGGGACTTGCACATCGTGACTTGGACTGGAGTCAGACTAGAGTCACTATTTTTAGGACTTGAGACTTGATAAAATAAACTAAAAAAGACTTGGGACTCGACTTGGACTTGAAGATCACTTGCCCCGTTTACATGAGGGCTTTAAATTGAATTTGGAGTAAAAATGTATTCTGCTTTAAAAAGACCATGTAAACACTTAAACATAAGTGCACTGTAAGAAGTACAGATAATAAAAAGAAATGACATAAAGCTGATTTAACGTGTTTAATGTGTTTTCCATGTAAACCTTAATTCAGAATTATTATTTCCATGTAAACGCAAAGGAGAATACTTTAAATTCGATCTATTTAATTTGGAATAATTCAATTTGTAATTAAAACATCAAGTAAATGTGGCCTGTGACTTGGGAATTGAACTTGAGGCCTGTGACTTGGGAAGACTTTATGCTTCTCCTAAAAAAATATATATAGATAGATATATTTTTTAAATTTTTTTTTTTGGTGCTTCATTTTACTGGACCAAACTGGAACACTCTATTTGTTACTTTGGGTGTAGCTGAAGTACTGTGAGATGTGCCTCAAATGTACTACAGTAATATACAGCGACTTGGTCCCACCTCTGACATTGTACATGTTAAAAGGACTTTTTAAAGTGCAGTTCCTTCATTTTAGTCTTTGTCTTCAGTTTTTAAGAGCTTTTTTATAACTTTCAGAGACAATACACTGGGTTCTAATTCAAGGCAGACAATACACATAGTGAACTTATATTGTACTTATAGGTCCAGAAGGGATATTATTTGGACACAGTAGCTCATGTGTCGCAATATAATATAACGTGCGATCTTTAAGCGATACTTTGGCCTGATGTGGCCGTTTTAGTGGTCGGCTGGTTGGTTGCAGAGTTGGTCACGGAGCCCGGAGTGTTGGGGTGACTAACACGGCTGAGAGTGAAAGCAGCCGCCTGCAGCGCTGAGTTAATCATGCCAGATGTCTACAGTTCCACACAGGTCACGAGGGCAAGAAAGGAGTTCAAGGCTACTAAAGTATAAAGTGTTTTGGGGTTTTTACCCCTGTTTGACCAAAATGTGTCTAAACTCAGTCCAGATATTGTATAAGCAGCTCTTGAGGTCAAATAAGTCTGTGTGCTGTCTGCGCCCAATTATGAAGCGTTTTATTGTCCGAGAATCAAGTAGTGTAGCAGAAAGCTAGAAGTTATTAGAATGTGTAGTGAAAAGTGCTTCTAAACACATGGTGAGTAATTAAAATAATCTGAAGACTAAGTTTAACTTTGGACCCCTGCAAACTCTGTAAAATGCACTTTTCTTTTCAGGTTTTTAAGGTACAAAACATCAGGTAAAACACCTTTTAATAAAATAATGGCAAAGAGGCATAAAAGTAAAACATTTGTCAGTTTTCCACACAACATGATCTGGTTGTTTCCATGGAGACGTTGTTGCCTTGTCTGAAATGTTCCACAGTACGGTTTAAAAGGTTTATTTTTTTTCCAACAGTAAGAAAAGCTTGAACAAAACGTAATATATAAACACTTAAATCTATCAGAAAATGACTTAAAAGTAGTAGAAAAGCTTGACCAAAATGTAATATATAAACACTTAAATCTATCAGAAAATTACTTAAAAGTAGTGAAATGATGTGTCCATGCAGCAAGATCATTTTACTGGACAAGTTCTCTTCAAATAAACTCCCTCTAGACGAGAATGAAACAGTCTCAGAACTAGAAAGTCGATAATACATCTGAAAATAAGATGAATAACATGATGTAAGTGTTAAAATCTTGGCCAAATCAGAGAAATTTGCAGTGTATGTGAGTCCTTGCTCCTGATTGGACGACTGGTTCCCGGTCTGTGATTGGTGGAGGACGGTCCCGCCTCACCTGTATCTAAGTCTTTCACTTAATAAAAGTGTTGCCATTTAACTTTATTTGTGAAGTCATTTCTATAGTGTTATTTAGACAAGTTTACATTATGATCCAAGATTTATTAATGAAATCTTAAATGTAATAACTGTTTTAGTGAAATAATAAGTGGATCTTTCATTTTCTCTGCACAGGATTTCACTGCATCTCAAAACTAATGATACTTGAATAAAATAAGCAGTTAAAATTAAAGACGACCTTTTTATACGTGTCAGTTTAATTTGTTATACCTCAAAATTAGCATTAGCACCAAGACGAAAGGAGCCGTCTTTATGGGAGATAATTTATTCGGTTAGATTTTAAATACCTCTGAATTTCATTAATCTGAAAAAAAGAGTTTGAAGTATTAGTGTTTTTAGTCTAACTCTGCACGTGATGCACTAGTTTAGTTTTCTTCTGTTTCGTGCACATGTTTTCCTCCAGTCCAGATCCACGTCCCAGTTTGCTCCGGTCAGTGTTTCCCTGCAGCGTCCTCTTGTTCCCTGATCCTCCCAGGGCCCAGTCTATATAAACTCTTGTTCGTTCACTCGTTTCTCGATTGTTGACCAGTCAAGAAAGACAATTCTGAATTATTCCCTGTCTGAGCTTGTTTTTTATTACAGAATTTCCCAGTTTTGAAGGATATTTTATTTCACACAATAAATCATATGTTCCTTGTTGTTTTTCAGCCTGATTTGACACATTAAGCTTTACGTATTGAAGGAAACTTTCTTCTGAACTAGACTTTCGCGTTTAGCTGTGTTCTTAGTGTTGCGTTTGAGTCCAACTTTTTTAATTTCACCCTGTTTGTGGTTTATGTGACTTTATTTTGGGAGACTTGTGTTTTAGTTTGTCACTTATGTTTTGTTTAAAGACCTACGTGACCCTTCTTTAATATTTTACAAATCCTGTTATTTTCTCTGAGTTTTGGTTATTTTATGTGTATATTTTAGATTCCCTCTGTTAAATTTACCTCTAACATTCCTGTTTATTAAATTCTCTCTTTAAATGTACCATTTTACATCTTGTTTTTTGTGACTATCCCTATCCTAGTAGAGTCAGGTCATAACTGGGGCATAAAAGTAAGAAAATTGTCAGTTTTCCACACACAACATAATCTGGTTGTTTCCATGGAGATGTCGTCTTGTCTGAAATGTTCCACAGTATGATATTAAAGCTGTAAGTTTATTAGATTTTTGTTTTTCACCAGAAATCTGTTAAAAAAAACTCAGTTGATACGTTGCACTGGCATCACTCTGGAGGTGTTCTACATGTGTGTCTACGGAGAAATGTTCAGCAGTTACTAGTTTTTAAGATGGTCCTGTTTCAGGGGTTTGATTTTCAACAAAAAGGTTCAGACTGAGCAGAGCCTTCTGTTAGCATTTCACCCCCAGGGAATATTGAGGCCATCAGCTGCAAAGGTCAATACTTTCATATTTTAATAGTGTATTAGATAACACCGTCAAAAAGAAATGTAATTCTTTATCATTAACAAAAGTAACATTAGACAAAAGTCAAAGGATTGTTGTGATTTTATTTATACAACTTTTTATTCTTAAGTAATACTCTATTCTAACTTTTTACTACCTCAGACTAAAAATATTTGATTCAAAAGTCTATCATTAACAAAAGTAACATTAGACAAAGTCAAAGGTTTGTGGTGATTTTATTTAGACAACTTTTTATTTTTAAGCAATACTCTATTCTAACTAAAAAATATTGTAATTTTATGTAATTTTAAGAAAGACTAAACTGAAATGTCTTGTCAGAAATAACAGATTTCATCATAAAAACAAAAAACACTAAGTTGATGTAGTAATATTCACCTGTATCTTCCATCTCTTTGCTTCTCATTAAAGTGTCAGAGTTTTACACCAGTTCAGTAACATTTTGTGGAAAAACAGTTGAATAAAAGTCCAAAAACACAGAAAACTCCATCCAAAACGCAGAGACTGTTTCCGCACACCGACGCCATTTTTCTGACAGTTTAACATTGACTTAACAAAATAAAAGTGTTGCCATTTAACTTTATTTGTGAAGTCTTATCTATTATGTTATTTAGACAAGTTTACATTACGGTTGCTAGGTAACAGTTATGGAACAGTTCAAGTTCACTATAAATGCAAAATAAGAAAAAACCTTCCAAGATTTATTAATGAAATCTTAAATGTAATAACTGTTTTAGTGAAATAATAAGTGGATCTTTCATTTTCTCTGCACAGGATTTCACTGCATCTCAAAACTAATGATACTTGAATAAAATAAGCAGTTAAAATTAAAGACGACCTGACTGTTTTTATACGTAGGTGTCAGTTTAATTTGTTATACCTCAAAATTAGCATTAGCACCGAGACAAAAGGAGCCATCTTTATGGGAGATAATTTGTTCCATTAGATTTTAAATTTTAAATACCTCTGAATTTCTCATTTTGAATTTTTTTAATCTGAAAAGAGTTTGAATTATTATTTTCATCATGAATTTTAGCAGGTGAAAATTTTATTATTACATTTTTCAGTATGTTTCAACAGTCAGTGTAAAATTTGGCATCTTGGATCTTTCCTGCAATTTTTTTTTTTTTATACTTTGAATTTTGACAGTTAAATTTGAGGGTTTGAAAATATTTGTGCTGAATATTTATTGGTGATTTTTAAATTTTTTTTTAATATTTGATTTTTTTTTAAATATTTAGTGATTTATTATAACACTTTGAAAATAAGAACATATAATTGAATTAACTGATATTTAGAATAAAAATAAATTAAACATGTTTTTTGTTTTTTAAACAAATTATCTCCCATACATCTTTCTAAGTATAAAACATGTATTCAGTCTTACCCAACCACAACTCACTGTCTACTGCCTGATTTCACCTAAATATTTATTCATTTTAATGTGACTCAGCAAAAACCCAACGTAGATATAACTGGACAGGAAGTAATAATGCTAACAGGAAGTAATGATGCTAACAGGAAGTAATGATGCTAAACAGTGAGCTCGCCGTTGGTCAATTGACAAAGATTCATAAAAACATTAGCACCACGTGACCACATATCTCATCTCATGTCTTTATTTCCTGCCCGTCGGAGTGAAGCGGTCAGGGTCTCGGGAGGGCGGGGTCAGGGTCTCGGGAGGAGGGGGTGTGGCCTCAGCACAGGGGCTTGGCGTGCCTCATGTTCTGGGCACAGGTGCGTCCCACGTTGGCCCCCTCCAGCAGCAGGTCGGACAGGCGGTCCAGGCCCACACAGGTGGTCAGGGGGCTGATGAGGCCGTACAGACCCCCCAGGAATATGCTCAGGGGCCACCCGATGAACAGCAGGATCAGCAGCCACACCAGGGTCCAGAGGCAGCACGTCGCACTGGCCATCCTGTAGTACTCGCTCGGGGAATACTGCGAGTGGACAGAAGAAGAGCAGATGTGAAGTTCAGGCTACAAGGACAGAGCATTTGGAGCTTTGGACATGTAGACGGACTAATAAAGGACGACTCAATACAACCCTAAACATGCTGCACAGGTCTCCAGCTGAGCGCTTATGAAGTCAGTTAAATACAATTATCAATTAACATCCTGTCTAAATACAAAACTAAATATTAAACAATAAAAAATAAAAAAAATACAATACTAACTACAATAAATTAAAATACTGTCCTACTTTAACCATATGCTTTAATAGAATTTAACTTGTTTGTTCAGGCTTTTTGAATATGTGCAGAATTTTCCCACGTTTTCTTAGTTATAAAAGTGTAACTTCACATTTAACAGACAAAATGTATTGAAAAATTAACAACATAATAACAGGAAACAGTAAAACAGCTGCTTTGGCACTAAAGACCTAAACTCCGTCCATAACTGCATTTCAACTGGAGCTGCTAAACTGGGCGGTACCTGGAGGACTACATGGGAGAGTGAGGGGGCAGGAGGGCGGGGTCTGGAGGTATAAGGAACTAAGTGATTGGTCCAACAGGTATCCACACATCAAACTCCGCTCACACACTCAGGTGTTTGTATCAGAAACCTCCTGGCTGTGATCGGGGCAGTCTTTTGTGATGTCACCAACTACTTGAAATCGCAGAGACCACTGGAGACATTATCGTTACGTTAAATAACTGGAGCACAAACTTCGATTTTAGCATTTTTTTAAAACAAAGCTGCAAATATACCTTGCTCTAAATTGGGCAAAAAACACTTTGGACAGGAGCAAACGTTCTTAAACCCTCATGTCCAGAGTTAGAAGTGAAAATGTGACTTTAAAGTGGCTCTGTGTATACGTGACTGGACAGTGGTGTTGGGCTGGACAACACGAGACTGTCCCATGACAAGACACAGCTGTGGGAGGACGACACCACAACACTCCCCCGAAGTCAAGCAGCACTTAGGACAGCACGGGGAAGCTTTAACCCTGAAACTCATCTGAAATTAAAACTAAATAAAAAATAAGACTAATCAGATTTCAATTGCAACTATTAATTTTCAACACTTTTTTTTAATTATAAACCAAATTATTTTCAGACATCCAATAATATCTGTTGTGTATCCATAAAACAATTAAATAAAGCCTGCGCCTTCTCTGCCAAAACTACTTTTAAAAAAGCCTTAATAAAGCCTGAACAAAGTTTTAATTCATTCAAGTCTTTGTTGAAGCTTACTTTATTTTATTTGTTTAATTAAATTTAATATTCTTTTTTTTTATTTTACCTTTATTTAACCAGGAGATCCCATTTGAAATTCTGAATCGCTTTTTCAAGAGACTCAGCCGAGGGCCAAAACAGCAGCCAACACAATGAATACAAAACAGTCAAGTTTTAGAATGAATGATTGTTGTAAACACTTTTAAAGAACTTGGCAAACGGTGTCACTGGCTATGTTTACGTGCACATTATAATCTAATTTCTGGAGTTATCAGGTTAAGGAAATGTCATGTAAACAGCTCCATGAGTAATCTGGTTTCCGGCTGCTGACACATGCAGATTTCACAAGGAAAATTATCCAAAAAAGGACAAAATATTGTGGGAAAGAACTGAAAATGTAAAAGATTAAAAGAGTGTTTTCAATTCTATGTTTCCAATGTTTCCTCGACAAAAACATAGCCCTGCAATTGCCAAACTCTACTGAGCTAAAGGTAGAAGGAGCTGGTCACTTAATGTGACGGAGCAGGTCAGTCCCTGAGAGCGTGAGGCCCGGGGAGACGCACATTAAACTATGTGCGTCCATAACTTTTTCAACCTGTTCTGCCGTGACTAGGGGCGCACACTTGGAAGCGACAGTGGTGCATCTACATCCCCCAAAAATCCGTCATTTACTCACCCTCGCACTGCCGCCTTCACCTCCTCCCGAGGTGCGTCTGACAAACCCGGACACAGACGCACCGGGAGTCACGTGAGCCACGAGTCATTTACACAGGCAATTGTTTGCATTTTATGTCTATTTGTACAGTGTTATTTTGTGTAGGTAACTTCAGGATGTTGGACTGTTACACTTAAACTACCACTTCATGACATGTAGCCAGACTAATAATAGAGATACTTAAACATGAGCCAATGAAAAAAACACAACTTCAGGTCTGTTATTAAGTTGACAACATTGCTTAAAACTAAAAAAAAAAAATAAAAAATCACATAATATAAGACAAATACAATAGTTACCCTAAAAATCGACAGATTCACTGACACAACTTATTAGGGATTTTTGATAATCAGATTTCTCTCGCACTGTCAAAACAACCAAAAATCAATCAGATTTTTGACCTGTCTTGTAAAAGTACCCACTGTTTTAAACCTTATTCTTTAACTTATTTTTAATTTTCAACTTCAAACCAGCCTGGGTCGTATAAAACCATACCCCATACACATAAAGATGAATGTTTTTACATACAAAAATCCACTGATGCACTGACACGAATAACCAGGGGTAAAGAAACAACAAAAATCAAGTCTCATTTTGGGTTATCTGATTCCTCTAGTTATCAGATTTTGTCTTGTAAAAGTACCTACTGTTTTAAACCTTATTCTACTTGTTTTCAATTTCAAACCAGCCTCTGTTGTATATATCCACACATTTTTACACATAAAAATCCACATTTTTACACACAAAAATCACATTTTAACTTTTTTTGATAATCAGATTATTCTTGTGCTGTAAAGAAACACCAAAAATCTGGTTTAAATTTGGGTTATCTGATTACTCTAGTCATCTCCCTTGTAAAAAGAATCCACTGTTCATCGTTTACTTTAAGCTCTACAACTTGAAACCAGCCTGGGTGGTAGATCTGCTCACATTTTGACACACACCTCGGCGCAGAGCATGCAGTTAGTCCACGCAACACTCTAAGCCCTCAGCGGTGTTAAAGACAGAAGGCGACGCCATGGCAACGTGGCTATTAACCTAATGAATACCTGTCTGGTGATTATAAAAGACATTTCACCTTCTTCACGCGCAGAGGAGAGGAGCCTTCAGGTCCGAAATCTCACAACTGACTTCCCTTCTTCTCCGCTTGTCCTCGGTATTCGCAAATTTCCGGGATGCCTGGGAAAAACGCACAAAAATTAGCCAGTGTGTCCCAAGTTAGCGGTAATTTTCTAGATTCTTGGGAGGCCAGTCATGCAGAGGGTTCTAATGGGGAATGCCTGAGCTGGCGGCTGGTTACACAATATTTGTAAGTTCATGTGACCAGAGACCGAGTTCCTGTCATGTGGTTTTCAGCTGGTTTTAAGCACATTTAGGAGAAGTGGCTGTGACTAATGCTATGAAAGGGAAGTTAGAAAGGCTTTTACATTGTATTTGTTAATTGATGCTTTTTAATTTCCACAAACGGGACCCATTTGTCTTCCCAGATACTATTTAAACATCAAATAGTGATACTTTGCAGTGACACAAAGTACAAAAGTAAAACAACAATATTTAAGAATTTGTTTTAGGTTTCTATGCTTTCTTTGCAAATACTTTTTACTTTTACTTCAATTTTAGAGCGTGTATCTGTACTTTCTACTCCACTACATTTGAAATCATTTTATTTGAGTTAATGTGTCAACTTTGAGCAAACCAAATGTACAAAAACAGCTAAAAATATCAACTGAATTCTTAAAATCAGCAGAATTAATCAAAATCACTAAATTTGATGCCTTTAATCTCAAGTAAATTTTTAAACAGATACTTCAATGGTTTTACTTAAGTAGATTTCTTTTTATGATACTTTCACTTTTTTTCTGAATTAAAACTGGGACACACTTGGGTTGGAATGGTCGGCATAAATAAAATGGTGAAAACAGCGTAATATCGTCCACTCTCGGGTAATCTGAGGGACTGCTGTTGCTTTTTTTGGTCTTATGGTCATTTTTAAGCCTAGTTTCTATATGTTAGCATTTCTTGTATAAAACTAGAAATGACCACGGTGACATGATAAACGCATCGGTTGCTGAAAACTTAAGAAAAAATAAGAAGAAATTCATTTAAACAAGACATTTTCAGGAGTCTGTGGATGTGTCCATCTGCAGGTTTAAGCTCTGGGGACACAGCTTCACTCATTGCAGTTGCTGTTGTTTTTAACTATAATAGCGCAGGTTACTTTAATACTATTTTTTAATGGTACTTTCAATTTTAAGCAGTTATTAAAGTTGATTATTTAAACGGCTCGTGCTGAGTTACAATGTTCAAAATGACACTGTCAAAACTCCAGATAAACAATCCTGGTTGTCATTGTTGGTGATTTGAATTGTGATGCTAACTTGTTAAAACCCTTTATTCATTTCTTAAACACATATAAATTATATTTTATACTAACATTAATAAACTGGGATAATTGTTGGACATTTTCATAAAATCTTATGTATGAAATGAGGATATGTACAAACAGGAGCAGAGCGGCAGTTAGGCTCAACTGTCAACTGACAAGTGTCAAAATACAAGTTTAAACACGGTCAAATTTTGAATCTATCAATAATACTTTAAACAAATATCAGTAAAAAATATAAAAGTTATAAAAGGATAAATAATCTGAACAATAAGCATAAATAAATAAAGTCTTTACCTTTGGTCGTAGTGATGAAGCTCTCAACAGCAGAGGGGCGATGTTTGAATATTCACAACCTGTTGATTTATAAATATTTTGCACACTACAAAAGTATTAAATAAATTCTATTGACCCTTTCATATCTAAGACCTAAATGCTAATGGTTTTATGACATAAAAAAAAAAAAAGCAACTATTCTGAATTTTCTACAAATCTTATTTACTTTGCTTCTTTATTAAGAACTACAATAGTATTTAGTATTTAATTTATGATTAAATGTGTAATAAATCTGTAGATGAAGTGAAAAACTGTTTCTGTTTTCCATTTCTGTGAGGATTTGTCCAGTAAAACCTCAAAATGTGGATTTTCCCTTTGTATAAATGCTTAGTTGTTTTACATTTGTAGACTAGACATGCTTATAGACACTAAGTGTTTTTAACTGGGCTCTGAATCATTCACTTGTGTCTGAGAGGTTTGACTTTTCCCAAATTGTCCTTGATATTTCATCCCTCTCTCCTCTCCCTGCCCTCCACGTTGTCTCTCTAATACGAACTTGAACTTTCTTTCATTTGATTATTTTTAACCATTATTTATTAGCATTTAATGATTTTATGTGGTGATTATTTATCCCATCGCCCACAAAATCTATTTTTAACCTGTCCTAATGTCAGTTCAAAACTACAGGAATAAACAAGGGTGGAAGGGCATCTGACACACACAGACAGAGGAGAATGGAAGGGCATCTGACTCAAACATGTGTGGCTTAAACAGTAATTCATAATTAAAACAAAATAATCTATGTTTTGAATGGAAAAAGTCCTCAAAATGTTGCTTATAACAGGACACTGAAAAACGTGGATAGAAAAACGGGAGGGCATCTGACATAAAAAAGAAAACATTGACAGAGTTGTGGAATTCACATTTTTAATTTTACTAAAAAAGTACAGAGGTGAGAGCTAGAAAAAACACAATTTCTTTCATCATTTGGTAGAAAATACGTCATCACCAATATTTAAAAGTCCTCAACAAAATGGCCGCTCTGATTCAGACCTGTTCTCCTACTTCCCTCCTGCGCTCTCTTCCTCCTCCTCCTCGTCGTCACTGTCACTGTCCCTGCCTGGGTGCTCGGGCATGGTGGACGGCTGCGTGTCCATCTTGTCGTCCGTCTCACTGGGGTTTGTGTCGGAGTGCGTCCCCTCTGATGGCTCCTGCTCCATGGGCGTTTGCTCCTGCTTCTCCTCCGTTGCTTTTGCCGTTTCCTGCTCGACTTTCTCGCCCTTCTCCTCGCCCGTCTGCTCGGGTGTTTTCTTCTTCTCCTCGGCGGGGGGCTGGGTCTGTTTCGGCGGTTGGGCGAGTTGCTGCTGCTGCTGCTGCTGCGGGAAGAAGAAACAAAGACAGTCATTTCCTCAAGCAAACTTCATTAAGCAATTGACAAAAGAGTAAACTAATACAGAAGACTATTACAAAACACATTGAACTTTTGAACCCAAAGTTATAAAGAGAAATTCATGTTTTGCTGCTGTAACATTTCCTCTGTGCGTCTCAGTGTCTTTGTCTCAGGTCAGTTTAACAGAAGGACTGGAGTGTCCCTCCTCCTCCTGCAGTACCACAGCAGAGTCCAGGGGGCGCCAGGTAAACACAACAGGAAAGGTCTTGGTCATTCCCTCAGAGTGTTTCCTCTGAAGATCTTCTGCCACATTTGCTGCCACATGTAGTGTAAAAAACCTGTAGCATCTGCTCATCAGCCACAGCTCACTTCACTAAATCCAACAGTCCCTTACATGTGTCCTTTGAACTGCACATGCTGCACTTCTTGGTTAAAATATGAGCTAAAAAAACCTCAAAGTTTCAAGACCTGCTCAGTGTGTGAGCCAGACAGCCACAAGAGCAGCCAACCTCTCCGTTTACATGGGGATGTCTTAAAAAGTGCTTGTCCAATTTTTAGTCTTAATGTCAAAAACAGGACTTCTGGTCAAAAGTTATTTCTTACTTTTACAGTATCCTAATTAGAGCAGTTTTTTTTTGCTGTCATGCTCATGCTAACAATGCTATCAACCACTAGCATGCTAACACCACTGCCTAATTTCCTGGTTCATGGAGCCCCCTGACTCTGCTAACTGCATTACTAACTAATTGGATTCAGACAGCACACAGAGGTGTCATTTTCACCCTATGAGCTGCTTTTACAAAAGATCAGAATATTAAAACACTGGATACAGCAACATTCAAAAGGTCAGTATAAATATTAAGTTATATATGCTAGATGTTACATAAATATGATCTATCCGTCTTTCACTCACAATTCAAAAAAATACTCAGCAGAATCAAGTAATATCTAATCTGAAAGCAGAATGGGCTCCTCCTCAATGTGGGTTGCCAGATCCTAAGACTAAATCCATCTCGTACTAAACTCAGAATTGCGCTGTATCCTATGTGATGTGTCCTCAGTATATGACAGAAAATCCGAGGTTCAGTTGTGATTCTACGGATGTTTTCAAACCAGTAAAAGCACTTTTCACAGCGACACTTTTAAATCCAGTCTGAGTGTGCGTAAAACGTTGGATTACTCATATCATTATAGTTCATTTTGGAGAAGTTTACAGTTTTACTTCCTGGTTGAACACGAGCAGCAGTTGTTACCAAACTGCCAAACCACAAACATGTGTAAATTGCCCAACAGTTACAATCAGACTAATATAAATGCATGACAACAACTTTATTTTGCTAAATGAAGGTTTAAATTGGTTTTCCTTTGAACTACTTCCTTCCTTTTTTTAAATTATATGATGATCATTTCTGTTCCGATTTTTTATGTATTTCTTCTTCTGTAAAGCGCTTTGAAAAGTTTAAAGGCAAGTGTATATGTACAGCACAAATCGTACACAAAGTCATTCAAACTTCATGGAGACCAAACCAGACCAAGTTACAGCTCAGATCTGCGGAGAGGCGACCTCACTCATAATAAGACTGTTTTTCAAGGTATTTTTGAGCTATAAAATCAACTGTAATCGAATAAGCGTAAAGTAGGGCGGTTTAATGTTATAATTTCAGGCTGAGCAATGACATCGCCATAGAAACAACTGACTCTCCACCAGAAAAGTTACACAACGCACCTTTAGCTTGTAATTTAATGTAATGAGAACGTCTCCTCTCTGCTTCAAGTTTAGTTTAGTTTAACAATTATTCTTCCTGGGATCTCCTCAAATTCATTACATACGTTTTATTGTATAATACCAACTACTACACACACAATAACAAGACATGAAAGCTCAATGTATAGTAAAAGTAATTAAAAAAAGTAAAAATTAACTAATTCAAACAGATATCAATAACAATACATAAATAGGCAGGGTCGGCATAATAAGCTTAAATTTCAACCTACAGCTTTTCAGTCTTATGTTAAATTATGTGGAATAATATAAGAATATACCTGTAACCTGTAAATTAATCACATAGCAAAAAATAAAGATATAAACACTTAAATCTATCAAAAAATGACAAAAAAGTAGTGAAATGATCTGTCCATGCAGCAAGATCATTTCATTTGACAAGTTCTCTTCAAAGAAACTCCCTCTAGACTAGAATTATTCCATTTCAGAAGTAGTAAGTAGAGAATAAATCTGAAAACAAGATGAATAACCTGATATAAGTTTTAAAATCTTGGCCAGATCAGAGAAATGTGCAGTGCGGTTTGATCTTTAGTCTGTTTTGTCGTGTTACCTGTCTGTTCTTCTGGCTGCTCTGGATCATGTGCATGTACATGTTGTAGACCAGGTTGGCCATCTCCGGCATGTTCTTCACCACCCGGTCGGGCAGCGCGGACACATCCCTCTGAAACGGACAAAAAAACCCAAGATTAACATTTAAATTTCCGCATTTTTATTTAGCCAAAAACATAAGCGCAGTTGTTTTGTCTAATTCGTTTTAAATAAGCTTTTAATCTCCAGCAGCTGTCAGAAAATACAGTTCTTATCTACCCCTACTTTTCATATCCACTTCTACTCCGCGAACAACTGACCTTTAACTTGAACGAGAATGAAATTGCGACTAAAATGATTGTGGAGAAATGATAAAGCTGAGAAAGAAAATGTTTTCAAAGGCCCCGTATCTCATGTGTTTGTATAAGCAGCTCAAAATAATTATTGATAGTTAAAAGTGTCCGTTAGCATGCTAGTTGTTGTTCGTTGCCGTGGTAAAACGGCAAAAAATCGCCATGAGGCTGAAACATCCCCCTGGATAATGACACACTTGGAGAAAAGTTACGTACTAGACTTTAAAATGAGAGAAGGGAGAGGAAGAGAGAGAGAGAGAGACAAAGGGATGAGAGAGAGAGAGAGAAAGGGAGGGAAAGAGAGAGAAAAGGAGAGAGAAATGGAAGAGAGAAAAAGGAAGGGAGGGAGAGAACAGAGTGAGAAAGAAAGGGAGGGAGAGAGAACAATGAAAGAGACAAAAGAGGGAAAGGGGGAGAGAGAGCAGAGAGAGAGAAAAAGCAAGAAAGAAGGAGGGAGAAGAAGAGAGAAAGAAAGTAAAGGTGGGATAGAACTGAGAAAGAGAGAAAGAGGGAAATGGAGAGAAGGGGGGAGAGAGCAGAGAGAGGGAAAGAAAATGTATGAAAGGAGGGAGAAGAAAAAAGAAAGTAAAGGAGGGATAGATAGAAGGATAGAGAGAACAGAGAGCGAGAGAAGGGGGAGAGAGAATAGAGAGAGAGGACGAGTGAGAAAGAGGAAGTTAGAAGAAGAGAGAAAGGAAGGGAGGGAGAGAGAACAGAGAAAGGGAAAGGAGAGAAGAAGAGAGGA
>JACN01110002.1:0-15000 GCA_000787155.1 Scartelaos histophorus | reverse complement strand
GCGTAAGTGTAAAGTACATACACACTAACAGTTAGAGGTGAGAGTGCTGTGGGCTCGGGTCTGGGGGCTTGAGGTTTAATGATTAGACCCAGAGTGAAAAGAGGAACAGCAAAGAGAGAGATGGATGGAGCAGGAGTGGAGAGAGCAAACAACTTCAGAGAGAAACGAAAGAAAAAACACATGGAAAGAGCAAAAACGTGGAAAAATCTAGAGTCGGAAACACAAAGGGGACGCGCCCATGGGAACTGGACCATCGGGATAGTTGTGTGAGCGGCCGGTCCCTCCTACATTCTGTCTAAAAAAAATTAAGATGACCCAACCACAGCCGCTAATTTATATCACGTGTTCTCTCTGGAAAATTCTTGCAACATTACGAACAAAATATCAAACTTTTTTTTACCGGAAATAAATGATAGTTTGCTGTTTCGGTTGTTGATTCCATAAAAATTGAGCTGTTTTTCCTTTGTCCTGCTTTAGTCTTAGTTTAAAGCTGCACTGAGAAACTTCCTGGAATGTTCCACAGTATGGCATTACATTCATTTTTCTCTACGGAGACACCAGCTGACGCCGCATTGCAGAGTTCCGTGTCAGATCTGCGGAGAGGCGAGCACACGCGGAGTCATAATGCATGTTTTTAGGTCCATAAAACCCATGTGATTGAGTAAATTCAAAGTGTTTAATGCCATTCCAGGACATTCCAGACAAAATAACAGCCTTTCTTTCTTCGTGGAGACCAAACCAGAGCAAGTTACAGGTCAGATCTGTGGAGAGGCGACCCCGCTCACAGTCAAAATCCACGTTTTTCTAGGTATTTTTGAGCTATAAAACCAACTGTAATTGCATAAATGTAAAGTAGAGCTGTTTAAAGTCACACTGTGGAACATTTAAAGCAGAGCAATGACATCTCCAAAGAAACAAGAAGGTGAATATTGAGTTCAGGACTGACCTTTGACCCTTATTTGGCAGTTCCTGTGCTCCGCCTTTGTATCATGTGCCAAAAATAAGGAGTCGTGCAAAGGTCAATTTTTCAGCTCAATATTTTCCGCATACAAATATTTCTTCATTATAGCGACTAGTCAAATGTTGGGAGTCCTACCTGTTATACTTTTGGACAAAAAAGAAACGTTGAAGTCATTTTTCTCAATTTCACAATCAGTGCAGTATTGTTATCTTTATTTAACTTGGAGAACTCCCTGTGATTAAAAAAAATAAAAGTTTTTTTCTATTGTGTTCGGGCCAAGAGGCAGGCAGACAAGTCACATGATCAAGCAGGAAAAACAGCTACATGATAACGCATCGGCTAATGAAATCATTTAGATATTATACAAAGACAGACAAATGCTCCTACTTTTAGTGTTAAAGGTTTTATGTGACACTTAAGTGACTCTGAGCTTTAAGTCGTGTTATAATGAGTAAACCAGGATTATTTGTCCGCCTGCTCCACCAGGTTTGTTCATGTTAATCGCTACATTTTACTCTTGTTTAGCAGAGACTGACAATTCCAGGGCTGAAGTTATCCAAATGATTCTACTGTATAAGGGTCAGTGACGTGAGTTATTCTGCAAGTTTTTTGTACTTAAAGTGTTAAAATGTTCATGTGGTGCGACCATCCGCCCTTAACTGCTGATTTTTAAACTTCTTTAAATGACTCAAAATCTAATCACAATATTTTCTTTCTTTTTTGTCATATTTTTGTCATATTTTTGTCTTTTTTGTCATGTGGTGCGACCGTCCGCCCTCAACTGATGATTTTTAAACTTTTTTAAAATCACATTTATTTTCTTTCTTTTTTGACATATTTTCTGAAGTGTTTTTAGTCCCACATGAAATTTCATCTTTCTTGAATACATATTTCCCCCATAATATTCCAACAAATATTGTCCGAGCATGTCCATTTTTTTTTTAATCTCATGTTTTCATGTTTTCAAATCTCAATCTCATGTTCATATGACTCAGAACTTAGATGAACATCCCAACTGTGTTTTAGAAAATAAAACTATTTTAATGCTTCATATAAATGTCAAACATAGATTTATACAGACCTGACATTGTAAATATTTGTAAGTTATTTATAAGTTCGACAGAAACTAAAATGTAAAATTTGTCTGTTAAAAATTCTTATACGTCATTGATCCGTGTTTTTTTTAAACACAGTGGAGCATTTCCAGTATTACAACATGAACAGTGTTTTCAGTTTGAAAGAAAAACGCAGCTTAAATCTGTAGAGTTTGTGTGTTAAACGTGTGTGAAACAAAACACAACTCCAGGTCTGTTTGTGATGAGGAAACAACATTAAAACACACATCGTAAAATAAGTAATATGGGTCCTTTAATCCTGGTTCAGACTTGCTCTAGTCCTCCTGGTTTAGTTCTGTTTGCTCTGGAGACCTTTCACACATTTATGATTTACTGTCCTTGTCAAAATGTCAATAAAGTGATAAAATCTTCACTCTCACACATCGTAAAATCGTGAGAACTTCTCATGTCCAAGACCTTGACCTGGTTTTTCTGACCTGGACCTTGGTCTTGGTCTACCTTTGAAACCTTGGTCTAAACCAGAGTAACTTCAGAGGATAGGCTAACCACTCTGCCACAGTAACACAGGGAGGACAGGTGCCCTCCACTCAGAGAGCTCTGGAGTCTAACCCACAACCTCCATCTGAGGAGGAGACAGGCTCACCACTCTAGTGAAGACACATAAATGCCTCCAGTGAAATAATCTTGGTACTCCTGGTTGAGTCTTGGTTTAGTTCTGTTTAGACCTGGTCTATAACTCTGGGTCAAGTCGTCTAGTTTAGTCCTGTTTGAAACCAGGTCTGGAGCTCTGGTTTAATCCTGTTTAGTCCAGATTTAGTGCTCATCTGTTCTTGTTTTAATCTTGGTCAAATCCTAATTTAGTTTTGGTTTAGTCCTGGTTTTGTCCCGGTTTAGATTTAGTCCTGATTTTGTTTAGATTTAGTCCTGATTTAGTCCTGGTTTAATATAGATTTAATACTGCCTTAGACTTGGTTAAGTTCAAATTTAGTCCTGGTTTAGTCCTGGTTTAGTCCTGGTTTAGTCCCAGTTCAGTCCAGATTTAATCCTAGTTTACTCTTGCTTTAGCCCTGTTTTAGACCTGGTCTATAGTCCTGGTTTAATCCTGGCTCAGTCCTAGTTTAGCCCAGATTTAGTCCTGGTTTAGTCCTAGGCTCCACAGTCCTGATTTAATCCTCTTTAAATCCAGTTTTAGTCCTGGATCAGCTCTTATTTGCTCTTGTAATACAGAGCTGCTTTCATCACCGTTTTCACACATTTTCCTTAATCCTCGTCCACACCGTCACGTCTGTCTGTCATGTTCCTATGACTCTCCAGCAGGGCGGGGCTAAGGAGCAGAGGGCAGAGGGGTGCGGTCAGATCCATGTGCAGCCCGGGAGCCAGACCAAGTCCAGAGACCAAACTAAACCAGGACCGGACCGAGCAGACCGGACCCAGGACTCATCGGACCCGCACGAGGACCAGGAGGTACTGAGTTAATCTGTAATCTAGACTGGGCAGGGGTCACCAGGACTTTACCCACTGATGCAACACAGCAACAATTTACAAGTTGAATATTTTTACCACAAAATCTTGCTTTTTTCACACATCATTATTCAAATATAAATATGAAACTGTTTGGGTTAAATTGCCCATATTATGCTGTTTACTGATGCGTTATAATTTAGCCTGATTTAAACAACTTAACTATAAATGACTATTACTATATTTATATTTTTAAGAAGTTTTGTCATATTTTACTTGCTAAACCAATAAAATCTGGACTATTTAATACATTTTCAACCCCAGATTTGGACGGGAAATTAAGTAGACACTCAGTCGGTCTGGAGTTTTAATTTTTAAAGCTGCACTGTGGCGTTTTTCTGGTGGATTGTTTCCATAGAGATTCTTCTGCTACTATAACTTTCCCTGTAGTTTGGCATTAAACTGATTTACTCTATAGGCAGATTTGTAACTCAAGGTAGTTTTGAGTAATAAAACACTTCAAATTCAATAAATATAAGTACGTTTAATGCCATAGTGTGGAATTTTTGAGGCAAAGCAATAATATTTCCATGAAGACAAACAAAAGCAAATGGAAGAGCCTCCACCCGAAAAAATATAGAGTGTACTTAAAAAAAAAAAAAAAAATTTCACAAATTTTTCATACAAATTTGAAATAAGGAACAAATGATGTGTTTTCCCATGTTTATCCCATTTCCTCAAAGCAAGTTCCTAGTTTGAAAATTCCCCAATAATAGGAATTTCTCATGTAAATTGCTTATAAATGTCCTAAATTACACAAAATTGAGCATTATACTATGTTATAATGTGGTTTCCTCCTCAAAAACAGGCCTGGAGTTGTATTTGGTTTCATTCTCACGTGTCTGAGTAACACTTTATCTAGTTTGTCTGTATCTCCACAGCTCCTTTTATCTTTAGGTCAGTAGAGATTGGGAATTCCAGGGCTGAAACGATTCGGACGATTCTAGTGGAAGTGGGTGGAGTGTATGACCACATGATGTCACATTTCAGCGTGAGAGAAGGACAAATCTGCAGGGTTTGTGTGTTAAACATGAGTGAATGAAACACAACTCCGGGTCTTTTGTGATGAGGAAATGACATTAGAACATTGATCAGAAAATAGAGTAATAAGGGCCCTTTAAATGAGACATAGACTAATCCCATTTCTAATTTCTACCCCTACCTCTTCCCCTTGCCATAACAGGAGCTGACACACCCCTCACACACCTCGACATGCTAACGCACAAAAGGGAGGGGTGGGGGAAAGTGGTATATCCAAGGGGTGTGATGGGATTCAGCCATATTGTGCAAAATGTTGGTTTAAAATGATAGTATGTTGGTTCACTTTTGCTTACTCAGAGTAGTATTTTGGGTGATTCATGCGTATTTGGGTAATCTTTCTTTGTCCTGCGTTTGAGACTTGAGAGCTCACCTATCCCCCGTCCCCGCCCACAGTCGCTAACCCCGCCCACAGCCCTGAGGTGGCCTTAAGAATCGAAAATCAGACTCTAATCGATACTAAAACTACCATCGAAACTAGATACTGCTGGTTTAGTCCGGGTGGAGTCCTGGTATAGACCTGGTTTAGTCTGAGAGTAGTCTGGACTTAGACTCAGTTTAGTCCGAGTGAAGTCTTAATTTAGACCTTGTTTTCTCTGAGCGTAGTCTTGATTTAGACCTGGTTGAGTCCAGTCCTGGTTTAGACCAGGCTTAGTCCGGGGGAAGTCATGATGTAGACCTGGTTTAGTCCGAGTGTAGTCTTGATTTAGACCTGGTTTAGTCCGAGTGTAGTCTTGATTTAGACCTGGTTTAGTCTCGGTCCAGTCCTGGTTTAAAACTGGTTTAGTCCGAATGTAGTCTTGATTTAGACCTGGTTTAGTCCGAGTGTAGTCTTGATTTAGAACTGGTTTAGTCCGAGTGTAGTCTTTATTTAGACCTGGTTTAGTCCGAGTGTAGTCTTGATTTAGAACTGGTTTAGTCCGAGTGTAGTCTTGATTTAGAACTGGTTTAGTCCGAATGTAGTCTTGATTTAGACCTGGTTTGGTCTGGCAGCAGTCCTGCAGTCCTGGTTTTGCTCAAGCGTAGTCCTGGTTTAGTCCGGGTGTAGTCCAGGTTTAGACCTGGTTTAGTCTGAGTGTAGTCTTGATCCAGACCTGTTTTAATCCAAGCGTAGTCCTGGTTTAGACCTGAATTAGTCCGAGCGTAGCTTAGATTCAGACTGGTTTAGTCCAGGTGTAGTCTTGGTTTAGTCCTGGGTTAGTCTTTCTGTTGTTAAATATTGTAAAAGTTAAACTCTACCTGGTTTAGCGGTCACAGCTTATCAGCCAGAGCCATAAATGTCACACTCCCAATACCTGAGAATCAAGTCTAAACCAGATCTAAATCAGGACTAAACTAGTTCTAACCCAGGACTTCAAAAAGATTACACGTACAAACTAAACCAGCACTAAACCATCGTACTACCAACAAAAACAGCAGCAAATAAAATGAAAACCACCAAACAAATAAATAAGATCTGATCTTTTTCGTTTGTGTTCCTCAGGACGCCATGAGGGGGTGCTGTTCTGTGTGTGAGACCGTGAAGGAGCGATGTCCCCGACCCAGAGGACTGCTCAATCTCGTCATCACAAAAGGTAACGATAAAACCATAAGATTCACGTTTAAAGATATTTTTAGGTTTACAATGCAGCATCCACTATTCACACCTGAGGAGCCACACCCACCCGACCGCCCGGCAAACAAAAGAGCTCATTGGTCAAGAACTGAATGCCTCTTTTTTCACATAAGCAGTACGGATGTAACAATAACCAAATACTGTGATATCGTATCATCAAAAGTCTCATTAATAGTCATTAATTAATTAATTAATTAATTAATTAGTCTCAGTAATATTGTGGGCCAGCGCAGTATATTGAATCTCAAGTTTCTCTGCTTAAATGAATAACTATGGTGCAGCAATAGCTAAAATAATCTAAGAAACTACATGATCCTCTGCTCCGTTTCAGTGCAGACTAAGAAGTCTGTGTGAAAAAATAACTGTTCTAAGCACTTTTAAATCTTTGAGTGAAATCTTGTTAAGGCATTTTGAGAGGAATAAGTCGTGTATTGACAGTTTTGTTAGCATCCACAAAATATCGCAAGAAATATCGTACCATGAGATGGATATCGAGAAAATATCATACTGAGATCTTTGGATCTAGTAAGCTAGTAAGCAGCCATATTTGTACTGACCTGAAAGGATGGGTGAAATACAACAAATTATTCCTATAGGGATAATGAAAATACTAAAAATAAATAAAGGAATAAATGAATGAAAAAAAAAATCAAATAAATGTTAGATTATGGAGCACCGTGGGGAAGGTGGAAGTGAGCAACTCAGCGGGACCCAAAGACTGCTGAAAAACCTTTAGTTTTTGCTCCACTGCCACCTGCTGGTGCTCTCTATAGATTGTATGTAAGGGTCAATGATGTATAAGGATTTTCAACAGGCAAATTTTAGTTTCTATTGAACTTTTTCAAATATTTACAATGTCAGATGCATAAATCTATGTTTGACATTTTTATTGGTTTTTTTATGCACATGAAATTGGCTACAACCTTAAAAATGATCATGTGGTGCGACCGAGAATAACCTTAAAATTGTTTATTTTCTAAAACATGGTTGGGACGTTCATCTAAGTGCTGAGTCTGAGTCATGAACATGAGACTGAGATTTGAAAACATGAAAACATGAGATTTGAAAAATTGGACAATATTTGTTTGAATATTATGGAGGAAATATCTATTCAAGAAAGCTGAAATTTCAAGTGGGACTAAAAACACTTATATATACCAAATATACCAAATATACCACATATACCAAAAAAGAAGGAAAATAAATGTGATTAGATTCAGAGCAATTTTAAAGAAGTTTAAAAATCAGGATTTAAGGTCGCGCCACATGAACATTTGGACACTTTAAGTACAAAAAACATGCAGAATAACTCATGATTTCTGAAAAAATGATTTGGACAGAGGTACTACAGTTATGTGGGGAATTATTATGAAATTTCACCCTTTTTAACTGAACAAATTCCAGTTGGACACACGTCATGTCATTGCGTTCCAGACAGGAAGTGAACATGGGCTCCTTCTGACTCTGGCTCCCACTCACTTATATTACATTATTGTGGCCTTCTCTGGTCTGAAAATGCTCATATTAACCCACTCTACATGGTCCTGGTGTTTTTATTTTGCTGTTTTTTCCGTAAATAAATGAACATTCCTAATATGGAGCTTGGGTCCAAATTCGCCCTTGTAACCCTCTAGCCTCACTCAGCTTCATTTGACTGGAGCCGAACACTAAGGGTGACGTTACACTCACATAGTCCATAGTCCTTCTTTCTCCAGTCTATGATTATTTCACAAAGTCCACCCTGTATACCCAGAATACACCTGATCCTGCCCCTGGTCTCACCCTGGTCCTGTCCTGGTTCTGGTCTAACCCTGGTCCTGTCCTGGTTCTGGTCTAACCCTGGTCCTGTCCTGGTCCACAGCCTGCCTCTTGGCCCTGTTCTTCGGCGTGGTCTGGTCCATCACAGGTTCCGAGTGCTTGCCTGGGAGGAACCTCTTCGGCCTGACCATCCTCTTCATCTGCGCCGTCCTCGGAGGGAAGCTCATGGGAATGGTCCAGTTCCCCACCCTGCCCCCCTTCCCCCCGCTGCTCGGTGAGTCCTGCAGTCCGGATTTAGACCTGGGTAGTCCTGGATTAGTTCTGATGTAGTCCCAGGTCAGTGCTGACATAGTCTTGGGCTAGTTTCAGAATCAGTCCACTTTTAATCCTGGTTTAGCTCTAGTTTAGACCTGTTACAAACCAGTTTAGACCTGATTTAGTCCTGGTTCAGACCTGGTTTATTCTTGGTTTAGTCCTGGTTCTTTCCTAGCGTTGCCCTGGTATAGTCCTGGTTCGGTCCTTTTTTTAGTCCTGTTTTAGTCCTAGTTCAGTTCTGGTTCAGTCCTGTTTTAGTCCTGATTTAGTCCTGATTTAGTCCTGGTTTAGTACTGTTTCAGTCCTGGTTCAGTCTTGATTCAGTCCTGTTTTAGTCCTGTTTTAGTCTTGGTTTAGTCCTGGTTTAGTCCTGGTTCAGTCCTGCTTCCGTCCTGGTTAAGTCTTGGTTCAGTCCTGGTGGAGTCCTGGTTCAGCGCTGGTTCAGTCCTGGATCTGTCCTGGTTTAGTCCTGGTTCAGTCCTGGTGGAGTCCTGATTCAGTCCTGATTCAGTCCTGGTTCAGTCCTGGCACAGTCCTGGTTCAATCTTGGTTCAGTCCTGGTGTAGTCCCGCTTCAGTCTGGTTTTAGTCCTGATTCAGTCCTGTTTTTGTCCTGTTTTAGTCCTGGTTCAGTCCTGACTCTGTGTATGTTTCAGGGATGCTTTTGGCTGGTCTGGTTTTGAGAAATGTTCCGTACATTTCTGATGCAATCTACATCGATCCACACTGGTCCTCTGCTCTCAGGAACATCGCTCTGGCCATAATCTTGACCAGAGCCGGACTCGGGCTCAACCCACAGGTCCAAACCCATCCTCTGCTCCTCAGACCTTCTCTTCTGCTCCTCAGACCTTCTCCTCTGCTCCTCAGACCTTCTCCTCTGCTCCTCAGACCTTCTCTTCTGCTCCTCAGACCTTCTCCTCTGCTCCACGTCTTCTCCTGTCTGCACCAAACCATCTCTCTCTTGTTTCTATCGCTCTCTCTATTTCTCTTTCCTAATCCTTCTTTCGTTCCTCATCTCCTCTCTCTCTTGCTCTCTCCTTTCTGACCTTCTCCTCAGCATCATCTGCTTCATCTGCTCCTCTGCAACCTGGACAAAACTTCTCCCTCTCCTGACCCTCGTCTCTCTCCTCAGGCTCTGGTTCGTCTTAAGGCGGTGTGTATCCGGTTGGCGGTGGGTCCGTGTCTGGTTGAAGCTTCTGTCGTGGCCGTGGTCTCTCACTTCCTGTTGAACCTGCCCTGGACCTGGGGCTTCATTCTGGGGTAAGCAGAGCAACACTGCCACCTGCGCCCATAGTGGACACCTGGGGAACTGCAGCCTTTAACACCCTTTGATACACACTTTTTTTGTGTATTGCAGTTGTATATTTACTTTGGAGTTGTTTTTGTTGTGCTTGCTAATGCCATACTGTGGGACATCAAAGAAAAACAAAACACTTCTACATGGAGATCTAAGTCAAAATGAAAGAAGTGAATGGTCAATAGAAAGTTAAAAGTTAAATTTCGTAGTATTTTTGCAGTATTATAGTATAGAGATTGTCTGATATGAGTATTTTTAATGGTTGATGCAGATATTTTTGCAAATAGGGGACAGCTTTTGTTTTGTTTTTCCCTAAATGATGTAATTTAAATTTACTATAACCACCCACAAACCTTTTTTAATGCAAACCCATTCTGATTCCCCTGCTGTTGTGTGGTGCAGGTTTGTGTTGGCTGCCGTGTCTCCGGCCGTGGTGGTGCCGTCCATGTTACTGCTGCAGAAGGAGGGATACGGTGTGGACAAGGTGAACTGTCCCTGTCCTCTCCTACACTTTACCCCCTCAACACTTCAGTTTTTAAGTAGATTTAGTATTGATAAACTGGTCACTGTTCACTAATATGGACAGTTCCTAGTTTGACCACAAGATGGCACTGCATTCATAGTCATTTTTAGAAAGGTCTCTGTGTCTCTTCCCCTCTTCTACTAATTATTCAGTTTCATGTTTAAAATTCTTGCTTTTAACACTTTTATAGATTGAAAGAAGAAGTGATGTAAACAAGTTGAAAAGTGAAAAAAATGACTTAAATCAAGAGTATACAGTAGACACATTTATTAGACGACCTGATGTGAAAACAAGAAAACTTAAATAACTTCATAGTTTATCAAAAACTAAACTAACTTAATAATTTCACTGTTAAAAAAATTACCAACTGGAATAACAAAATAGTCTTTGCTGACAAATAATAACCTGAGGAAGGTCTGAGGGGCTGAAACGTCGTATTAATAAAAGAAAACCAGGAGTGAAACAGTGTGCAGGAGTTTTTCTCCTCCAACGCCCCTGTCGTCCAGTCAGGTGTGCAGAATCTACACAGACACAAATAATAACCACAAATGTCAATGTGTTCTCACCTTTGGTGCAGATAACAGCTGCATTCTTCAGTCTTTTTATGGAGTTTCTTTTGTTATTGAGTCCAAATAGTTTCAGCTGTTCCAGAGACTTGCTGTGAGTGAGACTTTGGTGTAATTTTTGGAAAACGTTAAACTTGAAAATGTATGCATAGCAACAATAGTTCTATTTAAGTATTAAAGATCTGGTTTTGATAAAAGGTCTTGCATATACTGGAGGATTAACCATTATAGAAACATAATAATAAGATATTTTGGTAAACAGAAATACTGTTCAGTTATGGCAGCAGTGGAAAGACCTTATACTGGGGGGTCTAATACATTTGTTAAGCTTTATAATTCTAAAAGCCATAGTGGGTAGTACTTAGTTACTTTTCTTGAGTAAGTTTCTCGCAGCATACTTTTACTCCTACTTAAGTAATATTTGTATTGAAGTAGCAGTAGTCTTACTTGAGTAAAACTCTGTACGGCCCATTTAAGCTCATTTGGAATTACAAAATAAACATATTTTATCATTTGACCTCATGCATGGACTAAAGCTGCATTGCTTTTATTTTAGAGGTGTTTTTTTAAATTACATTTTTTGTAAGGCAATTTCACTTTTTCATTGCTTAGTCATAACATCTCCTCTTCCCAGTCTGACCAGTGCAACTAAACAATGCGCTTTACTGCTTTTTTTTACAAAGAAATACTATTCATATTATGCAGAATTGAGTTAAGCAATTGCATAAGCATCACAATATTTAGTTTCTTATAGTTTTAAACTCCATACAGCTTCACTAGAATCATTTGGATTTCATTTAGAGTCCAGGAATTGCCAATCTCTTTTGAACTACAAGTAAAATGTAGTGTTAATTATCTCTTGATGACATCACAAGGTGGAACAGAACATTTTGAGCTTTGGAGATATAGACAAACTAATAATAAAGAGTTACTCAAACATGTGTGAATGAAACGCAACTTAACAAGTAACAACATTCTAACATGGCTTAAATTTTGTATAATATAGGACCTTTAACTTTAAACAAAATGGCTCTAAATAAATTCTGTTCCATTCCCAGGGCATCCCCACTCTCCTGATGGCGGCCGGCAGCTTCGACGACATTTTGGCCATCACCGGATTCTCCACCTGCCTCGGAATCGCCTTCTCCACGGGTAACAAGTCTTTTCCTTGATGCTTGACCATAATTTGATGCCAATATAAGAAGGTCCTGGTTTAGTCCTGGTTCAGTCCCGGTTTGGATCTAACCCGATCTCCGTGTCTCTCCAGGCTCCACGTGGATGAACGTTTTGAAGGGTCTCCTGGAGGTGGTCGGAGGGGTCCTGGCTGGTCTCTTGGTTGGAATGTTCCTCTGCCTGTTCCCCAGCTCTGAGCAGGTCTGGACTCAATATAAAATACTTGTGTTTACAACAACTAGCATGCTAATGAAGACTGTCTGATTACCTGACAATACAAAGCTTTGCAGACCACTATGGAACCTACCTGGATGACTGAGGGATTACAAAATATAGTCACTACAAACCACCAAATACCTCTTATTACTACTACTCCTACTCCTACTTTTTAGTCCTTGTTTAGTCCAGTTTTAGTCCTGGTTTAGACCCTGTCCCTCTCTTCCAGGAGGACCTGATCTGGACCCGGACTCTGCTGCTCCTCGGACTCTCGGTCTTCTCAGTGTTTCTCTCTCACGTCGTGGGTTTTGCTGGAGCCGGGGGTCTGTGTGTCCTGGTTCTGTCCTTCGTGGCGGCTTTGGGCTGGAGGGTCAATAAAGTAAGTCCTGGTTTGGTTCTTGTTTAGTCCTTTTTTAGACCCATTTAGGCCTGGGGGAATTCTGGTTTTGTCGTCATTTAGTCCTGGGTCTTGGCTGCTTTGTGTCCCTTGCAGGTTTCAGTAGCAGCTGTATTTTTTCTGGTTTAGTTCTGTTGAAATCCTGGCTTAGTTCTAGTTAGTCCTTGTTCAGACATGGTTTAGTTTTGGCATTGCTTTAATTCTAGTTGTAAACACTTATTAGCTGCTTTGTGTCCCCTGCAGGCTCCAGCAGTTTTAGTCTTAGTTTAGCTCGGGTTTAGATCTTGTTCACTCCTGGCTTAGTTCTAGTGAAATCCAGGTTTTGTTCTTACCCACTGTGTTTCTCTTGTTAGTTTATTTTTAGTTTGGTTCTTACACAGTTTGTCCCCCGCAGGCTCCTGTAGCAGTGGTGGTGGGCCGGTCCTGGGATGTTTTTCAGCCGCTCCTGTTTGGTCTGATCGGAGCTGAGATCACGATCAGCACTCTGAGCCCCAGCACTGTGGGTAGGTACTACTACTACTACTACTACTACTACTATTATTACTACTACTACTGCTACTACTACTACTACTACTATTACTACTACTACTACTACTACTACTACTACTACTACTACTACTACTACTGCTACTACTACTACTATTATTACTACTACTACTACTGCAGCTACTACTACTATTATTAGTATTACTACTACTGCTGCTGCTACTACTATTATTACTACTACTACTACTGCTGCTGCTACTACTACTATTATTACTACTACTACTGCTGCTACTACAACTATTATTACTACTACTACTACTGCAGCTACTACTACTATTATTACTACTACTACTGCTGCTACTACTACTATTATTACTACTACTACTACTACTACTGATACTACTACTACTTACCATCATATGGGTCAGAAAAAACTGCAATACTGCTGTTGCTACTACTAGGCCTGGGCAATACACCATATACATCAAATCTTGCTTTTTTTGTGCACACTGGATAATTAATCCATTTTATTCAAACTGAGAGCAGAGACTGCACATCTGTCAGACAGGTGAAGCAGTTTATTTTTTATTGTTTAATTTTTATTATATGTTATTTTTTAAGAAATGGTAAACTGCTGTTATATTTGTATATTGTAATTGCACAATATCCTGCTTTGCAAGTAACAATCTCAGGAGTAAACTTGGTTTATAATAATCCTCAATTTCACAATTTCTCTATTTTTTTCTAAATACTGATTATTAAAAACTAAGGGTGGGACTTGATTAGAAAACATAATCTAATTAATAACAAACTTTGTAATTAATTCAGCTCAAATAATTACATAACAAGATTTGCCCCAAGAGCAACATTAATGTAAATGATTTTTAATGGACGACTTCATCATATAATACACACAGATGTGACTTTTAAACTCACACTCTTTTTAATGTCTGGAAAAATGTCTTGAAAAAATAAATTGCATTTCTTTTCAAAATGTAGCCAAAGGTAAGGTCCCTGTCCAAAATTGGAGAGACTCAAGTTAAAGTGCCATTTTACTTTAAGTTGTTACGTTCCGAATGTACATATGATGTTGACTTACTCATTTTCTTCTTGAAGCCGTCATTTGATGGAGTTTGGTTGTTATGTCTTGTTTGTTCTCGGACCAGAACTGCTCCCGCCAACAGCTCCTGCAGGTTCTGTTCTCGCTCTCACATGTTTTGCATTTAAAAGGGATCGTAGGGTTGAGCTGCTTCTGATATGCAAACTCTTTTCTGCACAGTCTGTAATAAACAACGCCTTTGTTGATACTTCCATCAGGTCATTTTTTGAATAGAAATTTACCGTCCAGCAGACCCAGAGTGCTTTCACGCTTCATTCATGTAGTGGGAACTGTGTGCGTCAGTGTAATTGTCAGAGTGCTTTCACGCTTCATTCATGTAGTGGGAACTGTGTGCGTCAGTATAATTGCCGCACCACGACATGGTTCATATGTTTAATGCAGTATTTTCTATGTATTTAATGAATTGTACTTAATGTGCTAATGTCTCACTCCTATATAAAACTGAATTAATCAAAATAATTCAATTAACGGCCCAGCCCTGACTACTGTTACACTTACTACCACTGTGACTACTGTAAATACTACTACTGCAACTGACACTTTTAGACCTTTAAGTTAGTTGTTGATTGTGACGTCAGGTTTGGGAGTGGCCTGTCTCTTTATCGGCCTGTTCATCCGTGTCCTCGTCACCTTTGCCCTCGTTCACTTCGGTGGATTCAACCTCAAGGAAAAGTTCTTCATCGCAGTGGCCTGGCTCCCCAAAGCCACCGTACAGGTAACACCGCACCTATGCACACCCATAACGCACCTGTCCACACCCACAACACACCTGTCCCCACCCACAACGCACCTGTCCACACCCACAACACACCTGTCCACACCCACAACACACCTGTCCACATCCCATCCCAGCTATCCACACCCATATCTCACCTGTCCACACCTCCTTGTTCACACCCACATCTCACCTGCCCACACCCACACCCCACCTTTCCACAC